>JAPMOB010213774.1:0-10221 GCA_029875015.1 Lepomis gibbosus | reverse complement strand
CCTGCAGGTCGGTTATAAAGGGGCGGGGCTCCGCTGCACGAGCGTTGGTGAAAGTGAGTTTTTTAGCCAGCGAACAGATTCAGAGTCGGCCTCCTTTCCTTCCTGCAGTCAGGACGGATTAATATTAACGAGCTTCACTCAGCGTTTACAGCAGATGAGGGCCCCGGGGCCCCTCACAGGAATATTTTTTGGCTTTCGCACACACTTTTAGTGAGTTTCTACGCACAGTTGTGTAAATGAGCCCTGGTCCTCTGCCTGAAACTCTCCATGTGGGATTGAATGTAAACGTTCTGATCCGCCTTCACTCTGCTGTGACAGGAGATCAAGACCATCAAGAAGAAGCTGAGCAACCTGTGCATCGATTTCAACAAGAACCTGAATGAGGACACCACCAGTCTGTCCTTCACCAGAGACGAGCTGGGTGAGTCCGCCGGGCCCAGAACCTTCAGACGGTCTGAGCCGGTGTCCTCCCTCTTTGTGTATTAAGACATTAAAGGTGTTTGTTTCAGGCGGCCTCCCCGAGGACTTCCTGAGCGCTCTGGAGAAGGATGGAGAGAAGCTGAAGGTCACCCTGAAGTATCCTCATTACTTCCCCACCATGAAGAAATGCTTCGTCCCAGAAACCCGCAGGAAGCTGGAAGAGGCCTTCAACTCCCGCTGCAAAGAGGTGAGGCGGGAAGAAAACATCCGCTCAGCTGAGGGGGTCTCAGTTAGTGCAGGTCCCCCCAAACTGATGATCTGAGTCAAGAGCGAAGCTTCACCAAAGGAGGACGGAGACGTGTTTATCTGCCGGTTTTATTTCCCAGTGAGATGAATTCTAGAGAGCTAAAGAAAGATCCTCTGAATCCTCTGTGCAGCGTTTCCCTCTTTCTAAGTGGAACATGTGGACTTATTAAACCCTTGCATAACGTTTAAATATTTTAGGAATAAGTCTCCAGTTTAAGAAACAGAAGTCACATGTTGTGATTAGGTTACCTGTGTTATGGGGACGAGTGTCGAGTGGAACCCAAACGTCTCCGGTATAAACAGAACTTCAGTCGATACTTTTTCAAACCAGATCGCGGCAAAAATAACTGTAGGAAACTTTTGCTTGCAGCAAGGAGCAAATAACAAGAACAGGACTTCTTAAGCTTCCTTTAGGAATCCAGGACATTTCTGAGCTTGGTTTTCTGACCATGTGAGCTTCTGTGATGCTGATTCACCTGCTCCACCTCAGCCCCTCTGATGGAGACGGGAGTCTGTGTCTTTATCTCCTCCTTCCTGAAATCAACCATCAGCTCTTTGGTTATGAACTGAAAGTCTGGATATTTGATAAATGGAACTCTGATCTGACATTTTAGTAAACTGAATATTTGGGATTTCAGGCTGCTGGTTGATACAAAGGTCATGTTGACATTCTGAAATATTTTCTGATGTTTTAGACACTAAACAACTGATTTATTTAGAAAAGAAAAGAGACAAGTGGTCCTGTTGAGAAACACGAGCAGTAAACTGTCTTTCTCCTTTAAAGCGCTGAAACGTTCTTGTCTTCGTGTCCTGTGTGCGTTCAGGAGAACTCGGCCATCCTGAAGGAGCTGGTGGAGCTTCGGGCTCAGAAGAGCTCCCTGCTCGGCTTCAGCACCCACGCTGACTTCGTCCTGGAGATGAACATGGCCAAGTCTGGAAAGAAGGTGGCCGGCTTCCTGGGTGAGTGAGCGCCGCGCGGCAAACCGTTTTAAAACCGCCGACACGACGCTGACGTGAGAGAAACGTGAGAGCGCTCACAGACACGGAGGGAAACATCTGAGTTGTTTCTTTGTTACCCTGAAGGTGGCACGAACACCGCTGCACAGGCAGAAATCTGCTCGTTGGATCACGTTTGACAATGTTTTGAAAAAAGTTTGCAGCGTGTGCGAACGTCGCTCTCGCGCATCATGGAAGGACAAACAGAACTCCAACCTTCAGACCTGCAGAAAGTCATCTGGTCGGTTCTGTTGCTCCTCAGCAGGTTTTGGGCGTCGCCCCCTAAAACCCTGTTAATGTGACCTCAGAATCCTTCTAGAAACGACTGTTCATGTTTTTGTGTCTTCATGTCACAGCTGCTGACATTTATCTGTAGACATTAACATAAAAACCGGCAGCAGGAGAAACCTCCTCCCTTCTGAGGCGACTCCTCACATGCCTGAAAATGTGTCCCACAGATCTGAGCTCTCTGACAGCTCCAGAGAAAACTAACGTCGTCATTTAATAAGAAGCCTACCTGCCCTTTACTCTGCCGGCGTTACGTTACCGATCCGCTGGTAGTAACGTTCTCCCCTTCAGACGGATTTTGGGGCTGCATGTCTTTAGATCAAACTTTAGTCTCTAGGCGTGACGTAAAAAAAGCTGTTAGAGGAACTGGAGGAAACAAAGCCGCCGTCTGATGATGAAGACATGTTGTTAATGAAAAACCTGATTTATACTCGGGACGAACTCACCGGAAACATTTTACCTGGATTAGGATTATTGAACGATGGTTTTGTTTTTGCTCTCGTAGCTCACTGAGCTTTGTTCTGTTTACTGTTAGAGACACAGATCCATTATCCTGAGACATGGTTCTACTGTTTTAGTCGAGACCGCCCAGACCGAGACCAAGACCAGAGTTTATCGAGACAAGACCAAGACTTTTAGGGGCTGAGAGCAGTCCAGACCAAGACCAGTTTCCTGCATCGCATGGCTCGCAATAAAATGAGGAACGAGATCACAGGTAGTTTCAAACAGATCTGAAAGATCCACTTTCCCACGAAAACACCAACATACAAACACTAAGAGCTGAAATCAACGTCAGCATCGCAGGAAGGGGGGGCAGGCGTTAATCAGGGTCACTGGTCACATTTGAAGCAAGAAGTTTGGATGTTAAATAAATCAGACGATGTAAAAGCAATTCATTGATGTTCCCACAGATCTGGTCTTGAAATAAAATCCCTAGTCCTCAATGTTCGAGACCGAGACAAGACCAAGACGTCAAAGTGGTCTTAAGACCCGTCTTGAGCACTACAACACTACATGGTTCCATTATATTTGGCGCATTGCTGCTGCTGAACTTTGACCAGCTTTAACTTTATCTCAGTTATTAATATAAATGCAGAGTCGTGACTTTCAGGCTTCCTCTCCTCGTCATTGGGCGTCTACGTGACCGGTGCTGTTAACCGAGCTCTTCTCACTGCAGAGCGTTGTGTTTGCATAGCCAGCGAGTGGACGAGCGAATGAGAGAGAGCGACTCTAAAGGTGAGCCGGTAACGAGTCGTCAGTCTGCAGCTCACTGCTGGCTAACGTCTGGCCAGACTCCGGTCTGAAGGCTGAGCAGGACCGGACGGGGCGCAGTCACATGACGACACGGGGCATCGTGGATTAAATACCAGCTGTGGGGAACATCTGTTAGAGGCTCCATCGGGTTATAGAGGGTATCGAGAACCGGTTCCAAAGGCTTCTCCTGTCCTGTCTTTCAGAGGAGCTGGCCCGCAAGCTGAAGCCTCTGGGTGAAGAAGAGCGCTCGGTCATCCTCAAGCTGAAGGAGAAGGAGTGTCAGAAGAGGAATCTGCCTTTCAACGGAGAGCTGCACGCCTGGGACACCCGCTACTTCATGACCCAGGTGAGATTCACGCAGAGGGCTTATTTAGTTAGGTGAGACGAAGCACAGCAGCTCCCTTACTCCTCTTTCCTTTCTCCGCCCAGGTGGAGGAGACGCAGTACGCTGTGGATCAGAACCTGCTGAAGGAGTATTTTCCCATCGAGGTGGTGACTCAGGGTCTGCTGGACATCTACCAGGAGCTGCTGGGTCTGTCCTTCGAGCTGGTGGACGGAGCCGCCGTCTGGCACCCGGACGTCACTCTGTACTGCGTGAAGGACCGTAGCAGCGGTCAGGTGGTCGGCCAGTTCTACCTGGACCTGCACCCCAGGTGAGGCCTCCCGGCGGGAGAAGGCCCCGTGGTGTTTTCAGGTAAACGTGTCTCCAGGTGTTCTGAGTGTCTCCTCTCCTACCTGTCCCGCGCAGGGAGGGGAAGTACGGCCACGCCGCCTGTTTCGGCCTCCAGCCCGGCTGCCTGCTGCCCGACGGCACGCGCCAGATGTCGGTGGCCGCCATGGTGGCAAACTTCAGCAAGCCGACGGCCGACGCCCCGTCGCTCCTGCAGCACGACGAGGTGGAGACGTACTTCCACGAGTTCGGACACGTCATGCACCAACTGTGCGCTGAGGTCAGCTGATCAACCAGACCCTGCGACCGCTCTTCAGCCTCCGCCCAGAGGAGGTCCACTTCCTGTCGGCTGGTTCTGAGTGTCGCCGTGTTTTTTTTCTTTGCAGGCGGACTACGCCATGTTCAGCGGGACTCACGTGGAGCGGGACTTTGTGGAGGCTCCGTCTCAGATGTTGGAGAACTGGGTCTGGGAGCGGGAGCCTCTGCAGAGGATGTCCAGACACTACAAGACCGGCAACGCCATCCCAGAGGACCTGCTCGACAAACTCATCAAGTCCCGCCTCGCCAACACCGGTGCGTACCACACAGGAAGTAGCACTCTTTAGGTCGGCGCTTGTTGCACTGTGGTCATGGTCGCTGTGGCTCCCCTGCAGGTCTGTTTAACCTGAGGCAGATCGTTCTGGCTAAAGTGGATCAGGCTCTGCACACCAGGACCGGACTGGACGCGGCGGAGGAGTACGCACGCCTCTGTCAGGACGTCCTGGGAATCCCTGCTTCTCCAGGTCTCCTCTTAAAAATCTTTATTTCAGTTATTCAGAGATGTGCAGAGTGTGATGTTGCTATAGACTGAATGAAAAATGGTCCAGATATTTATAGTAATGATAATAATAATAACAGTAATAATAGCAATAGGACTAGTAACAGCAGCTGCAACTGTAGCAGAGGGCGTCGAGCAGGAACACGGTTCTGGGTCTGTAGTGAACACACTGTAGTCTCGCTCAGTGTCCCGCCCACGGCGTGGCATCTGATTGGTTACACATCACAAGTAATAGCCTATCAACACTTGTGAGTGCGTCGCTGAGTTACAGCTACGGCGTTTCACTCAGAGGAGGCGACGGCTTTTAAATCAGTCGCTCTCTTGTAAAGTGTAATTTATACTTCTGTGTTGAATCGACGCCGTAGCCTCTGCGTTGCCGGGTAGCAGCCCGACGTGCAGCTCCTCAAAAATGTAACTACACGTCAAGGCGACGCGGACCGTTAGCTCTGTGATTGGAGTCCTGGGAAGTCTCGCAACGCCTCCGAGCCGACAGGAAGTGAAGGAACTTTTCCTAGCGGTCAAATATACTTTGGCCCGTCACAGAAATGACTCCTCACACTGTGATCCACTCGGTCGGGAACATTTGAAAAGGCTGCACCAGCTGCACGTTTGCAGTTTTACCCCCTTTCACGTCAGCGGACGGCTTTTACATCACATTTAGTGACGCTTTTATCCAAAGCGACTCACAGCTGCTGCACATGTCAGAGGTCGCACGCCTCTGGAGCAACGAGGGGTTAAGTGTCTTGCTCAGGGACACATTGGTGGACGGGTCACAGTGGGGGATTGAACCCGGGTCTCTTACACCAAAGGCAGGCGTCTTATCCGCTGCTCCATCACCAACAGGAAGTTGGCCTGCTCACTGCAGCGCCGCATCGCGATCAAACGTTACGCAGTTATTACTTTAAAAAGCGGCGGCGGCACTGAAACTGTCTCTCATACTGTGATGGTTCTCGATCAGTCTGCAGTTCACCTGCTCCGCACGGCGTGGACGGCGATCCGGCGCAGCGCTGCTGTCCGTGGTCCTGGAGAGGGATGTTCTGGATTGTCGTGCACGATGCCTGCGTCCACATGAGGAAAGCTCGTTAGAGGACAAACACTGCGCTCGGCTACCTGATGACTTAAATAAGAAAAAAAACAGGATTCCAGCCAAAGTTCAGGCACTAAAATATATGTGAATAAAGGTTCTGCACACACAGTGATCAAACATCAGGAACCCTGACTTGTCGTCCTCTGATCCTCCTCTCTGACCTTTGACCTTTCCGTCTCTCTCTGCAGAAACAAACATGCCGGCGACCTTCGGGCACTTGGCCGGCGGTTACGACGCTCAGTACTACGGTTACCTGTGGAGCGAGGTGTTCTCCATGGACATGTTCTTCGCTCGCTTCAAACAGGAGGGAATCATGAACCCCAAGGTCAGATCCCAGAACAGCTGGAAGGTTCTATCAAGATTTATATGATGAGTCAGGACACATCTGAGGTTTGGTCTGATGTGTGATGATGAGCTGATGTGGGTGAAGTGTCAGAAGTCGTGTGACTCTCATGAAGGACGCAGGATGTACGTTCATGATCACGAGTCCCATTTAGGGCGTCCCAACCTGTGATGTTTGAGATCGGACCGCCACCTCGCCGTGGTTCCGTTCCAGCTGGAGAGTTTACTGTCGTTCTTCCTCACTTTTATCCGTCGTCGTCTCTTCTGAGTTTCATTGTTATTTCTAAGAATTACATCTGTCAGCAAACAGAAAACTACACCAGTGCTTGGTTACAATAAAGCGCTTGCTCCGCAGCGTCTGAGAGCGTTGTAACCGAGCGCGTCGCCGTGTATCACACACAAATTTTTTTTACCAAGATGTTTATTTTGTTGAGGAAAAAGAACAGAAAAAAAGCCGTACCTCAGGCCTCGTGTCCACCAAAGAGTTTTCTGACGCCAGCCTCTTTTTTTCAATTCATTCCAAGCTGGTAAAAACAGCAGCAGCGTGACGAGGCGCTCAGCGGTCCAATCATGGTGCAGGAGGGGCGGGACAAACAAACGCGCTCATCTGATCTTGGACAGTCTGCGCTCATGTTTCCGCCTTTTCTTCATGCAGAGCGAGCAGGCCTTCGTACTGTGCTGACATTCCTACATTCAGTAAATTAAGTAGGCTGCTCTACTCGCAGCACATCACCACGGAAATTATGTATCATAGCAACCACAGCATCTCGCAAAAAACCCCACTGCACCTCTGAAACGCACCCTAGCGCTCCCTGCTGGGCGTTTTCAAAAACACTTTGGTGCACACGGGCCATCACAAATGTTTGAATGATCCTCCTCAGATTTGTGAAGTGATTCATTAAAATCATGTTCTGACCATAAAGAAGAGTTTAAACCACAGTTGAACTTTTCTTCCTGGTCACAGCATCACTTCACTAATCTGAGGCAGAACGTTCAGAACTGTTCTGATAAAAATCTGTTTAACAAATATGCACCAGTAAAAATGAGTCAAATCTTTTTCATGCCCTTTTCCTCAACAAACAAAATATTTTCCAGATAAATGAAGTCGTTCGTTAATTAAAATCAGTCACATCCAACATTTATTGACGACATATTGTTGTATTTGTTGAATTATACTGAAATAATTATTTATATTTTTACTAAAAAGAAGTCTGCATCATTTCCAAACGTTTGTCAGGTCGGGTCGCCCCCCTCCAGCAGGTCGGCTGCTCCCTTCAGACACACGTGTACCGCAGCTTTCCCAGCGATCCTGAACCGTCCAACCGACACATTAATACCTCAAACAACTCTAAAGATTTTCCCAGCGTACAGACTTTCTGTTTTGGAGCGTCGCTCTAATCCCAGTCTGTCGTTCATCCTGTCGCGCTCTCAGCTGTTTAGCGTCTTCTCCTGTCGGCGTTACACGTGCACCAACAGTGACCTCTGGTCCACTTTAAAGGCCCGATCACCTCAAAGATTCACGACAAGACGACGCTGCAGGTGTAAACTAGCCGTCTCAGCTCGACTCCGGCCGGCTGGCGGCGTCGCCGGTGGCTGGAACTCTGTCACGAGGTCAAGCTGGTCGACTCAGGAAACGGGCAGCTGGTCGAGATGGCGGTGTTTGTTTGGGACAAGCCTTTAAATGTCCTCCTACACAGCGTCCTCATGTGTTCAGACGCCGATATCCAGCTTCAAAAAGAGGAAGTTTGGAGTGCCGTCGTCTCGTACTGGTGAAGGTTTCAGCTCGTCTTGTGGCGAATCTTTGGTCTGTATGTTTCCTTAAAATAAAAAACATTTTAATCTCTTAATCGTCAGGATCATTTTTAAATCGAACGATAATGTGGACGTTGTGTTTGACACTTTGTCTCCTACAAACGTGTTTTACTTCAGATCTGTGTTTAGCCTAGCTTAGCACAAAGACTGGAAGCAGAGGGAAACTGTTAGCCCGCAGAGCCACTGAGTTCAGGTTATGAGTAACTGTGAATTGTCCTCCAGGTGGGGCTGGACTACAGGAAGTGCATCCTGCGGCCCGGCGGCTCTGAGGACGCCTCCGAGATGCTGAGGAAGTTCCTCGGGCGTGAACCCAAGCAGGAAGCGTTTTTGCTGAGTAAAGGACTGATGGTGGAGCTGGACGCCGGCACGCCGTGTCCCTGCTGACCAATCACAGCAGCCGGCTCCGCCCCCCCAGCAGTCACCCGCAGAGTTCACAGACGGACTGAAGTTTTGTAGGAAAAAAACTGTAAAATGCTGCCCAACATGGGAAAAACGAGCTGTCAATAAAATGATTTGAGGCGACATCCTGTGTGTCGAGCGGTCCCTTTCAAAATAAAACACTCACTCAGGTGTCCTCACTGAAATACAGATCCAAAAGGTTTCTGTGTAGGATGTGTGGCGTATGTGTGTTTACAGTAAGCGTGTGTTAAAAAATAAATAGATAAAAATATATTAAAAAATAAATAAATGAAACAGTAAGGTAAAAAAAAATAAAACAGTAAGTGTGTGTTCAAAAATAAGTAAAAATATATTATAAGTAAAACAGTAAGTTTGTTAAAAAATAAAAAAAATATATTAAAAATTAAAACAGTAAGCGTGTGTGTTCAAAATTAAATAAAAATATATTAGAAAATAAAATAAATAAATGAAACAGGCGTGTGTGTATATTAATAGACAAATTTAAAAAATTGATTAAAAAATATTTTTTTCAAAAGAAATCAGTATCAAATGTGAATCCAAAACAATTACTGAAATATCAAACAATCAAAATAATAATTTGAAAATTTGTACAATTATTTATCAGTCTCAGGTTCCACTGGTTGTCCTCACTTCATGGCGAGAGGAGACATATTTTGCAGCAATTATTTCACATTTGGGCATTTCTCCCAGTAAATTGGGGAGTTTCTGAGTGTCTGATAGGAATTTGAATTTGGGAAATGCTTGCTTGTCCTCTGTCTCTCTCTCGTGTGTTAACTTCTCTTCCGCTGTGTGAAGTTTGCTGCTGTGAGGACGTACAAATCCTGTACTTGAGTAAAAGCACAGACAACCTTTTCTAAATATTACTCCACTAAAAGGTGAAGTCTTCAATTACAAAAGTGCTTTTACTTCTATGTAGGTAACGAGTCCTACAAGTACGGAGTGTTGCTGACAAACTGAGTTCAAAAATAAAGCAGGTGAACTTTCCTATTTATTAAACCATGTTAAAAACAGGTTTCAGTAAAATTCAACTTGTGTCTGTGGTGGATGAAGAATTCAGAGCCTTTACTTAAGTAAAAGTACTAATACGACACTTTAGTTCTTACGTGAAACAGTAAACGTTACTAAAGTGTGAAAGTATGAACAGGAAAAGTAAAAGTAATCACTGCAGAAAGTAAAATGCCCCCATTACTCCTTCTCTCTCGTAAATACAGAGGTCACGTTAAACTCAAAGTATCGGCATCAGAGGGCTGCAGATTACCGAAATTCACGTCTCGGTGAATTAATCGTTAAAACTCACCGAGTGTTTCAGTTGGAACGAAACTGTGGCAGCCTGCATGAAACAAACCAAAGTTACAGGAGCGCTGCTCCGGCTAAACTCCGGCAGAGGGGCAAAGCGGGAAGCTTTGTTTGCACCAAAGGAGTCGGCGGTGTGGGAGCACTTCGGGTTCACCCCGTCTCACCAGCGTCTTACTGAAGATGGCTGATCACCTGTTCAAATGAAAGGTTCCTGCTAAAGGAGCGAACAACTACATTAAAGCTGATGCAGCAGCTGCGGGACACCGGGCGGCTTTACACGGCCAAGGAAAGGTAGACAGAGTCAACGCGAAGACGCGTAGAGCCGCGATTTCCTGCCGGGCGACGAGAAGGAATTCCAGTGAGTTGAATATTTTCAACTCAAGCGAAGAAGTCGCGATAGCCTATCAGTGTTGAGATTGTCCGTACGTCACCGAGGCTTCAGAGCGTTGTGTGCAGAGGGGCGGGCAGAGCGGGGGATTGAAAATCTGCAGGCCGGCTGAGAGCTGCTAAACT
>JAPMOB010213770.1:0-37488 GCA_029875015.1 Lepomis gibbosus | reverse complement strand
CTCATCAGGAAAGTGTTTACTGGGGTAATTATTCAGCTGAGAAGTAGGGTCATTTTCCCATTATTTCTAATGGAGCAGGATTTCTTTTTACAACCAGAAGAATCGCCCCCTGCTGGATTTTCAAAAGAATGCAGGTTTCAGGGACTTCCGCATTGGCTTCATATTGTAGACCGGGAAGCTTCCCGCTTGGTAGCAAATAGTTACGGCCATGTTCAACATCTGGTGGAAAGACTGAAACCTGAAAAGTGGAGGGTGATGTAGTTTAACAGGTGATTTTAGCAAATATACACTCATTTTCCAGCCAAGGAGGCCCAAATATTAAGACAAAACATTAAAATGACTAGAACTGTTATAGTTAATCTTTTTTTTTCCAATGTGAGACAGCTTTTGAATCAGCAAATGGAATCAGCATAAAACTGGTTAGTGTGTGTTTGTTAAGTGTCCCATTAACCACAGGGATTCCACAATGCCATCTGTGTTCGATAGAGTTTATTTATACCTCTCTTATGCAACATTTTGAAGCTGGCAAAAGTACTACACAACAGTCTGCTACAGTGTGCCACCCCCTCACACGCAATGGGCAGTACAAGGCAGAATTTGGCAACGACCGATACATGAATAACTCCCTGTGTCTTTTCTGGTATTTCTGAACACGACATGTATATTTTTGGGGAATCATTCGGTGGAGTTGACATCCGGACAGAGAAACCAATAAAAAGGTGTTGTTAATTTTCTCATGTTGAACGTGTCTGAACCTGTTTCAAAAATCAACAGCCCAGTTAACCACATATACACTGCAGAGTATCACACAAAATTAGATTTTTAGATATTTAAGTAACATTGATTGATTGATGTTTTAGGGATACCAGTATTCAAATGACATCATTTTGATTATATTATTAATGATTATTAATTTAAACAATGTGCGACCTTTACTTCAAAAAGACATTGCAAACTGGACTCAGTAGGATTTTTCCAGACTGTCAAAATGCACTATATAAATAGCTGTGTGTGATATAACTAAAAGTGTACCAAAGGAGGATTAAATGATTTAATTTTAACATTGGCAGCCCTGGTCTCCCACATGCTGTAATATCTCACAGTAGAAAAGCCAAGAGAGAAGAGCAGTTCATGCTCTCAGACTTCAAGTGTTTTCTGTGTGTGTGTGTCATAGAACATACCTAGACCAAAACTAAATAAATAAATTAAAGAATATATATATATATATATAAATAGAGAGAGAGAATGCTGGATTCGAATGTAGTTGCCAACTTAAAATTAAAAACTTGACATTAATTAAGCACTAAGCATTACTGATGTAAACAAAGTTAAAAATCAGAGACTGTTGTGCTCACGTCTTAAGGCCAGTTCAGACCACAACCCAACCAGGGGAAGTAATACCCTGGACCGTGTTCATACAGCAGCCCTCATCAGACCAGTGCCCTCTATACCGAAACACCAAAAACATCAAAGATATTTATGAAGTGATCCAGACTATCATAAGCTACAAAAGCAGGAGCATCATGTCATGCCATTCAGCTAGCTGATGTTGACATGTCACAGCAGAGGGTTCCTACTTGCCTCAAGACATAGCCACCATTGTTCTTGTGCCTAAAAAGTCTGCATGTCTAGTCTGAACCACTACCGCCCTTTGGTACTCACCCCTATTCTGATGAAGTGCTTTGAGAAATTGGTTCTCCAGCACATAAATAACATCATCCCAGTCAGTCTGGACCCTCATCAGTTTGTTTTCACAACCAACAATTAGAACGAAACGCATTTGGGAGACCTCTGCTTTTAGGCAATTTTAATGCACTTGAGCCTGAAGCTGCTTGCACACTGCTCAGACAGCGCCCAGCTAACACCCACAAGGTCAATCACTTTTTTGCAAATGGAAAAACTAGTAGTTACTGGTTGTATTAGCCCTTTAAAGGTATTTCAACAGATTAAAAGGACTGGGTGAGTTATAATCAGCCATAACTTATATGTAATGCTCATAAATGAAATCACTCAGCCACAAGTACTGAGTGCAAAACTGTATAGGCTATAATGGCTATACTGGATATTTAAATGTATTTCAACTGGTAATGAGGACTTATCTAGCTATAGGCCTACTCTGTCTTGTAGGCAAGTGCAATAATACTCCATAGTTCAACTGGTTATATAAGGACTGGGTTGGTTGGCACATAGCAAGCAAAAATAATGTCATAACGATAATTGCAAGAGAGACACTTCTTAATTTATTGTAATCTAACCCAGCCACGAATCATGTTAATTAACGACTACAGTCTGTTGTCCAAATATTAACAAGTGTATATATTTTTTATATTAACGAGTATATTACACAAAGGCCTACCAAACACAAAGTTCATCTGCAATAGGCTAATTTTATTGCTTATAATAACGTTTTGTCAGGCCTGATAAACTGCAAACACTTCAACTGTGATTATTCTGTTACAAGAAGCATTAACGTTTCACAAAGACATACCTTTGTCTCCACGGACACAAAGTGATGCTTATTTGCACGTTATGATTGTTAGAGATGTATAGATAGCTTACAGGGTGTTACATCTTTAACATGCTGCTTCCACTCCTGCGGACGGCAATCATTTTTCGGTGGGTGATCACTTTTCGGCCCGACACTTGATCCAGCAGTTGGTGTGCGATGGAGTCGGTCGCCGGTTGTCTGGGCAGTGTGCAAGCAGCTTAACTGGTATCTGCTAACTAGCTAACCTTAGCTTTTCACAGACTGCGGATAAAGGAAGTTAGTTTCCTCCATTGCGTGGCTGGGCTCACTCTAAGAGAGAGGGGTAGTAGCGGAGACATCCGGAGGGAGCTTCGAGTAGAGCTGCTTTTCCTCTGCATCGAATGGAGACAGTAGAGGTGGTTCAGTCACCTGAGGAGGATGCCTCCCGGGTGCCTTCCTTTTGAAGTTTTCTGGTCACGTCCCCCTGGTAGGAGACTCCAGGGTAGTCTTAGAGCCCCCTGCAGAGATTATATATCATGATCCGGCAGCAAAAGAAAATGGATGGATGGACATTATTTAGTGAACAGACAAACCTTGTGCGTGTGCATTTTAATGTATCACCGTAATAGTTGTGTTCCAGTGTGAGAATGTGTGTAGGTAAGGTGTACTACCTTCCTCTGTCTTCCACTATAGCTGAGATGAAAGCACTCCCATCAATCAAGACTGTCTGTGTCATTTGTATTCCCTGTTTTACACACACAAACACACAGACACACACACACCATTAGGCAGACGCCACTCTAGTGCCCTCTACTTGAAGGCACATGTTGATTATGTAGCACTCTGGAGTTAAGAAGACATTTTGAGACATTTCCGTGGCCACAACCACTCATATGTTTTGCTTTGTCTTATCCCTCCTGGCATCTTCTCTCTTCTGTTCTGTGTTATTCTCTCCTCTTTTTTTCCTCCTCTCTATCCACTCTCTTATGCATGGATCATTTTTAAGTCCTTCTTCTACCAGCTGATGATGCATTCCATTAGTGTTAATGCAATCACATGCACGAAGCAAACGTTGAGTGCTTTTAGAGCTGTGGATTTTTGCTGGCTTACTTTCATATGCAGGAATATTTCTCTTTTTAATGAATGTTTGTTAGTCAAAAATGTACCCAGGTGGTGATTGTGGTCAAGTATATTTTGGGTTTTCTGATCTGCGCCTTTGTTGTTAATCCTACCTCAACATTTCCTCCATGTTCATCTGATAAATTCAGCATTACACAGCAATAATTTTGTCTGGCAGGCAACAGAGCCATGTTCTACTAACAACTCTGCTGCTCTCTTTTCAAAAGAAATTCTGTTCTCATTCACTAATTCCATTGTTTTCACTTTCTACACAGACATTTCAGACATCATGTCAGATTTACTGTTATTACCAGTTTCCAACTTGTAAAAAACATTCCTGTCAACATAATCGCAACTTGGAAACAGATTTCTCTGAAAGTACATGTGGCTTGAAAGTCGTAAAGGCAGTAATGTCTCCCTTCTCTCCATCCATTATCACATGAAATGTACATTCTGATCAGGGCCATGAGCCATGATAGTGACTCGTCCTTCGAGACATCATTTGAGTACCTGCTTTTATTTGAAAATGTACTGTATGCATGAGTGTACTAGCGATACACAATGGATGATTGATTTCTAATTCTCTGATTCTAATATTCTTAATTCACCTTCACACATTTTACAGTGATTGGGGTAAAACTAAGCGTGACTCCTTATTTCTATTCTATTTTTCTGACGGAAACTGCAAATGGAACATTTACATAGGGCCATAAATGATGTCTACCGCTATGGTTTACTGTTGGAACATTTTTCTTTTTCTGTGGTTTAATAATTTAAAACAGATCTTACCCTTTTGATTCTCCAGAAGGGTTCCACCTTTTTTGAGATTGTGTCAATAAAGCAGACACACTTAGACAGTCGTACTCTTCTTAAATGTATGGGACACTGTAGACAGAAGTCACTGACATCAGCTACATTAAAAGCCCATGTGTGCATTAAATTGTAACATTTTTATGTTAATTGTATTCCATGTAGGACAAGATAAAATAAAATATAAAGCACATATTTAGAATGGGGCGGCACGGTGGTGCAGTGGTTAGCGCTGTCATCTCACAGAAAAAAGATTGCGGGTTCAAACCCTGGTTACCCCGGCCTTTCTGTGTGGAGTTTGCATGTTCTCCTAGTGTGTGGGTTCTCTCCTCCCTACGTCGAAAAACATGTGGACTAGGTTAATTGGCTCTAAATTGTCTTTAGGTGTGAGTGTCTTCAGGATACTCAGTCTTCAGAACATATAATTGGCATTTTTACTTTAATAGTAATAGACATACAGATGCATCTCAAAAATGTTGACTATAGTGGAAAAGTTAATTTTTAACCCGTAATTTAAGTAAAAAAATGAAACTTTAATTTATCATACAATTTGACACACAGAGTTGCAGAAAGTCATGAAGGATGTCAGACAATCCTGTGACACAGGATGTTCAGCTGCAAGCGCTAAAATGATGAAGGTAAGCTGGTTTTAATGTGCATGGTTAGGGTTAGATATGCGAAATCCTGGAGGAACTATTTAATGATTCAACTATAATTCTAAAGTAAAAAAAACACATCTACCATTAAGTTTCACTTAATCCCACAATTCCTTCGCAAAAAAAATGTCCCAAACACCATGAAATATTTCAAGTTTACAGTTTACAGTAGAATATTTGAATAAAGATTTTATAATACAGAAATGTCGACCTGAGAAGAGCCTTTAATCTTTCCAGCACTGACCTTCTGGGGCCTTCCCTCCTGGTGGAGGGTGTCAATGAGTGTCTTCTGGACAACTGTCCGTCTTCCCCATGATTGTGGTTGTGTGTACTGAACCAGACTGAGAGATTAAAGGCTCTTCTCAGGTCGCCGTAATTATCAGGTTTTAAACAGAAAAGGGCCTGGAATATTTCACTTTATGTAGAATGAGTCTAGAATATATGAAGGTTTCATTTTTTAAATTAAATAACAGAAATAAGTGAACTTGTCAACAATATTCTAATTATTTGAGATGCACCTGTACGTAGCTTTTGGATTTTTAATTTCCTATTAAATTTCCGCTTATAACTCATGTGTTTGAGTGTGTAAATTTGAAAGATGGATAAATGTATTGATAAAATCTTTGAATATTCATATTGATTATATATGTGATAAGGCAGAGACTGTCCTTTTGGAGAAGCCTAAGTTTCACCATTTTCAGTTTTGGGACGGATCCATCAACCAAATAAACTGCCCAATTTTGTGTCTTCAAACCAAAAGTAAGAGATGTTTGACTATCAAAGCTGTATAAATTATGTTGCCATTTTGTCTAAATGTATCAGTCTCCTAAACAAATCCTGGTCTGTGCTCTAAAATTGTTCAAGGTATTTTAGTCTGCTCTGCATTTTGAATGTGGGCGAAAAGTGTAGAAATCCTATTCTGGGAGCCTGGCGTCAGGACAAAGCCGTAATACCATCTGAAATTCAACTGCATGTGGTTTCTGTTGTCTGCAAGCTGTCTCGCTCTATTTTTTGTCCCAGTCTAGCTTCAGGCTGTGTTCAGGATGGATGTTCGACGGTTAATCCAAAGGCTTGTTCTGTTCTTTGTGTAAATAGTGCTTCCACTTAATAGTTGCTTTGTCATGACCCAGTATTCCACCCAAGTGATCTACTCATTTTAATGTTTCTGCTCTAAAACAAAGTACTTTGTACAAAGCATCCAACTATGTCTAAATGTTTATGCCTACCACCAAAGTGTGTCTTGTGTGTCCTTGCAGTCTCAATGCAAAAAGTCGTACAAAAGGGGACAGTGGTGTACATTTTCAGACAGTCTCTCCTCAGAGACAATCATGGTGTTGCACTTGGCTGTAGTTTTGAAAAGTGACAGTAGTAGTTGTGTCAAAAATGGAAAAAACGACTGCCTGAGCGAGTAGTTCAAATCCCTCCTACTGTCACCTCCACACACCTTGCCGATCTCTGTGTAAAGCAGGTTGTGTTGACAGATTTTGTTTCAGTAAGTTATAAAAATTGTTGGAGGCAGCTCCCCAAAGCTGATAGGTGTGGGTAGAGGAGAATTCACATGCTGTTAAACAATCTTCATTTGAAGCATACGGACTCCTGTAAGTTAATGTTCTGAGCAAACTGGCTCACCAATAATGGAGCTGAACAACCTCACCCTTACACTCAACCAAAGGAAATATTTAGTTTACTGACATCTCCTCACAGAATTTCTGCATGAAACAAAACCTCAAAGTCAACATGTGCATTTGTTTGTACAATTAACTTACTGCCCTACAGTTGCATTTCCTACTCTGCAGAGAAAATGGCATTTTTTATAGCAAATCGTACAATAGAGTCTGCCATTCTTCCTCTCTCTGTCTGTCGATGCCCACCATTTTCTCATGCCTGCTGGCTGCTGTATGAAATCATCCTGCCGACTCTCTAATACGCTGGGGAGAAAAGAAAAATCACCAGCAGAGATTCCACCTCCCCCCCAACTGCATTCCCTTTGCCTTTTGCACAGCTTATTATCGCACCACTCACAATACAATATGTCCTTATTGAAGCTTTCAGATGCAAATGAGAGCACTGTCGCCTTCACTGTGTCCTGCTGACAGCTGTGAGGCCTGCTAACCAACCTCCTATAATTGCTACTAATTGTTATTCCCCAAGCAGGAGCACTTCAGAACACCCAGCCCCCTGTTATTTGGACTGGGTGGTGGTTGTGGTGGTGGTGGTGGTGGTGGGGGGGGGGTATTATGTTGTGAGTTTGTCTCTGCCCGGGATTTTTTAAAGTAAATAAAGAAGAAATGGAGAGGTGTAAAGTAACTGAAGTGGGAAGCCATGAAGGGTTTACAACTATTATAAGCAAATGAGGGAGGAAGGATTTATGCTACAACTTCATCTCCTACAAAATATGTCATGTGCAATTGTTCTGCAGGGGCTGATTATTTTTAAGGGAAATGCTGTCTGCCAATACAGGAAGTAGTGTCACACTTTCCTACAGCAGTTTGGCAGGTGGTATTTGCCATGGCTTGAGGCTGAAGCCAGTGCAGAAGTTCCATAATGTGCGATAATACTGATGACCCCTAGATGCTGGCTCCAGCAAATCTGGGCTCCAGTTGACTCCCATTCCAAACGTATAGCACAGCTACAGCTCTGTCTATAAAATGCTGAGACAGTATTTACTGTGTTGCAGTGTTTGCCATTGTGGTAGGTGTATGATATTGTGGACGCTAGCCCACTGACTATTAGTGAAACCTGTGTTTTTCCATCAATGACGGGTCAAAATGTCGTGAATGAAGGAGCCATGTTGGCCAACTTGGACTTAAGGCTGCTATTTAAGGTCTGTTCCCATGTTTTTTTCCCCTCCTCCCCATTACACAGCCTATAACCAACTAGTGTTGAGCCATTAAAACTCTTTAGTTTCTAATGGAAGCTTGCATCAAACAGAGCAAAACACAGACCCCACGTAAGGATACAAACCAACAATGAAGGTCTATGTGCTTAAGCCCATCAGACCAAACAAGTTCAGATAATGTTGAGTAAGAACAAAGTGAGCATTAGTAAAGCTGGAAAAACAGAGAAAGTCACGTTAGCTCGCTGGCTAACGATGCAGCAGTTGCTAATGTTATCCAGTGTGAAGTTGTATCGCATTACACATTACTTCACCAACTAATACAACCCATGTTACTTTCCTGTGTACCATTGATCTTAAGTGTTGATTTAGCCTGCAAGAAATGATGTAATGGTAAAAAGCAAATTTGGAACTACAGCAGCCAGCTAACGCTACAGTAGTTCGGACCTGCCGCTGTTTGCTTCATAACGTTCAATTTAGATTTATTGTGGTTTTACTGATACTCAGGTACACAGCTTCTACCACCTCTCAGTCGCTGTAACTAACGTGGCCCACATAATATACAACACTGCAACAAAACGGTCACAACAACACAGAGGAAGAGCCATCCACTAACACTACAGTAAAGTCCCTTACTGCTGTCTAACTGTTATAAAGAGTGACACAATCTCGTTATAATATTCAGTCCAGCTCACTAACCGTTTTCTTATCATCTAGTACGTGTAGCTGTGCTGACATTGCTGAGCCTCCGGGGAAAGATACACAGATAGTCAAGTTAGTTACTGAAAAGCAGACAGGCAAGCTAACAACGATGTAGCACGTCAGCTAAATGCAGTCATTGTTGTTATCATGTAACGAGCATGGATAAGTTCAACCTCAAGCTGATAAAAATATTACTGTAATGTTGCAGTGGGATTTACTTGAGTTTCCACCATGTTCCATGTTCTGTGAAGCTGTCTCCCTACCTGTCTATAGCTGAGTCACTCTGCCTTTTTTCGGGAGTACTGTGCTAATATGCTGGTGTTGAGCTGCCTCTGAGCTGGGAACGTTGAAGTAACAGAGCCTGAACATGTCTGTGTGAAAAGCCACAGCCGGCATGCTGGTGTTTCTGCGTTTATTGCAGGATTTCTGTATGAAAGCGGTTGTGTATTGACGTATGCTCGCTCACTCAGTTCGAGCACGTGAATGAGCACATGTCTGGTTGCAATCTTAAAACCGCACCGCTAGTGGCCACTGAAAACTCCATAATGTCCCTTTAAATTAAAGTTTTTGTTTTTTAAAGAAAAGTTAATGTTGCTGCTCTAGAAACAACATTTAGTTGTGTTTAAAATATTAAATTCTAATCCTATAATTCATTTAAAAACAACCAGGCAGTTAATATGCACACTTTATTATATGGATTATGGATTCCTGGATATTTATTTATCGCAAGTCATATATCATCTCAATACACAACAGTGTTATCGCACATTGAATATTTTCCACATACCTTGCAGGCCCACCTCATGCCCTTTGGGTCTGGTCTTACTAAATAACCGTCGCTAAATAATAGTAGCCTAAAGCATCGGTAGTGGTATCGATAAAAACTTGGATCTTTAAGCAGTCTCAATAACGGTCTGAATATCAATAAAAAATTAACGATCCCCATCCCTGCTTAAAAGTGTGGGTGTGCAACAAAAAACAAGGCTTCACTAAAGAACATGGCCAAACCCAAAATCCAATCCCAGACAAAAAACTAGACCGCCTCCTGACATTACAGTCAGAAACACAGCTGATTTTATACAGGGATCCTACTTACATTTTTTTAACACAAACACACACACGCTTTAATTACTTATGCTTTAATTACTTGTTTAATGAAATGTATAGGGTTGATAGTTCTTCTGTAGTTTGTATGATGCTTTGGCAATATTGTTGTTACTCATTCATTCCAATAAAGCAAATTTGAATTGAATTGAATTGAATTGATCCTGCAAGACATGCGGTATTAATATCTGCCAATATGCCGCATTCCATTAATTATGCTGAACAAAGGTTTGCGGCATAATCCCGCAACCATGTGTGCCTACAACACCAGCATGCCAGCAGTGTGAAAGCAATTTATGTGTGTGTGTGTGTGTGTGTGTTTGTGTGTGTGTGTACCTTGTATATAGAGGTGATTAGAGTAGGAGGAGACAGAGCAGAGGTTTCATCAGCACAGGAAGCAGACTGTCTGTTCCACAGCTGACCATGTGTTGGCTGTGAGACACAACTCTGTTGTCTTCTTACTAAAATAGGGGCAAAAAACAGGCATAGTAGTACAGAGACTGATAACCTTACCATACATCTGAAACCAGAGGGAAAATCTGACTATAAAATAACAGCCTAAAGACTGCTGATGCATTTGTACTTTCATAATAAGTGATGTTGTAAGTATGTTTTTTACGCCCTTGTGAAAAAGATATTCGTTGTCTTTTTGACAGCGAACCACAATACACCCCCTTTGGGCATTTTGTGTGTGTGTGTGTGTGTGTGTGTGTGTGTGTAGGTGGATGATAATGTTGTAGAATCAGATGCTGTTTGTTTACTGCACCAGTGTTGTTTGTTCACATCACTTCCTGTAGGCATGAGACAGGCCGACAGAGAGCAGAAAGAGTTTGTCTGTGTCAGGATGTTGACTAGCTGTCTGTCTTCTTCTGTGCCGATCAACTCTCTGTTTATCCGGAGTGACAGTTTGGACAATGCTGCTGTCACTCTCTCTCTCTCTCTCCCTCTCTCACACACACACACACACAGACGAAGGATGAAAAAATCCATATACAGGGCTAT
The DNA here is from genome assembly GCA_029875015.1 of Lepomis gibbosus. NCBI lineage: Eukaryota > Metazoa > Chordata > Actinopteri > Centrarchiformes > Centrarchidae > Lepomis > Lepomis gibbosus. The sequence continues at coordinate 26,792 of JAPMOB010213770.1, read as the reverse complement.
GAAGAAGTGTAATGTTTCATACATCAAAGCAAAATGTATGAAAGGCACTGCTTCTACGTTTGGGCTGATAGACGATGCCATCGTCCATCGGCGATGGTTGACAGACATCATGACAATGAGCCGGCATCGTGATTGTAAAACCCCCGCCCCCCTAGCAAAAAAAAAATAAATCTAATTTTCACATTATACCACCCTGTGAAATCAGGTTTTAATGAACACAAACATTCTCAGTGTTGCTTTGCACCTGCCTCTGGAATTCTCTGCTCCCCACACTCTGACACACTCACACACACCTACACCTCAGGTAAACACCCCTGCTTGCTTCGCCTCTCTCTGGTCTCTCTCTCCTCCCGTCTGCGCCCATTTTCTCCATCAGCACCGCCTAAAAGACTGAGAACTCGTCTTTTTTCCGTATATTTCCACCAACGATCCGTTATCATTATATAGCCTATCAAACAACTGAAACCACCTGGAGCACCCTGTGTGTTCGCCGTTGCTTTACCTTGTCCGTGCGTAAAATATCCACCGCGACTTGTAACTTAATAGTCTACCATTTTTTGTGAATGAAGTCTGTGCGAGAACACATGCACATAAGACGACTGCTGCCCCTGCGAACCCGATGACATCATCAATCCCGATGTTTTATGGTAGACATTGCTCAACCCTAACTGCTTCGTGGGCATATATGAAGGGTGCTATCGAGCTCTTTTTCCACACCAATGCCCCACAACCATGTCTGACAACAAAATTCACCCCTTTTGTGCCAAGTTTCGTGAGTTTTGAGCCAACATGCCAACCCCAAGCACAAACGCGTCATCAAATATTTACCTGTTTAATTATAGGTGTAAAGTTTGGTGATTTTTTTTAGTCCCCTAAAGGACTCAAAATACAGTAGGCTAAAGGAAGGCTGACTTCCTTTTGGGGCAAAATCTCTTAAAAGAAACTGAAATGTGTTCTTTAGGATGAGAGCAATGATCCTACTCCCACAGAGGGAAAGAAGAGAGGCAAGAAAAACCCCAAAACTACAGGAGAGGGAACAAGTCGAGGTAGTAACATTCTTTAATTGGATAAGAATGCAAACAGATGTAGAAGGAGAGGAGGAGAGAACAGCCCAGTGCATCATGGGAAGTCCCCCGGCAGTCTAGGCCTATAGCAGCATAACTAAGGGATGGTTCAGGACTCATCTGAGCCAGCCCTAACTATAAGCTTTATCAAAGAGGAAAGTCTTAAGCCTACTCCTAAATGTGGAGATGGTGTCTGCCTCCTGAACCCAAACTGGGACCTGGTTCCACAGGAGAGGAGCTTCATAGCTGACATTCTACTGAATGAAACAACAAGTAACCCTCCAAAGAAAACGGTCCGTTGCAGGGCAAAAAAAGACGTTATTTTCCACTGCTCGCCAACATGGAAGCATGTGATACACTGTTACTGTGAGTTTGTTACCTCTGAGATGCCAAAATCCTGGATGGTTATTGTGCTTTCGGATGCACTAATCGATGAGGAGACAAGCCTGGGCTGTGTTAGGTTAGGGATTCCCTACGAGGTAAGCCTAAACATTATCACAGTCAAGCGCTCGCAGGGACCTGGCGGTTTTTAGCGGCGGAAATACGGCAGTGTGTGGTGTATATGGATCACATGTGCCCAAAACTTGCAGTTTGCCTCCATATATATCTTTTTCTTGAGTTGAAAGGGGATGCAAATAAAATTTAACGGCTTTTGCGGCGTCTCTACGGGGGAGTCCGGTGTGAGCCGCTATTTTGGTCTGTCGTTTTGCCCTGAAAACTGTGACTAAGGTACTATGAGCTCTTTAAGATACGATGGTGCCTCACCATTAAGGGCTTTGCATTGTGTTCCAGAACAGTATGTGAGCAGAAGGATTTTAAATTCTATCCTGGATGTTACAGGTAGTTAGTGCAGCAAAGCTAAACCAGGAGAAATATGATCTCTCTTTCTGGTTCTTGTCCGAACACGTGCTGCAGCATTCTGGATCAGCTGAAGAGTCTTGAGCAACTTATTCGACTAGCCTGAAAATAAGGAATTGCGGTAATCCAGTTTAGAAGTAACAAATGCATGGACTAGTTTTTCTGGGTCATTTTATGACAAGATGATCCTGATTTTTGCAATATTACATAGGTAAAAAAGGCATCCCGATTGAAGATAACTCAGAGGTTGCTTATGGTGGTGCTGGAGGCCATGGCAATGCCATCTACTATTGAATAAACAATTCAGTATAAAACTAACATATTGTTTGTGCTTCTAGTCTGAGTTTTGGATGATATAAAAAGGTATTTCTCCACTTATGTTTCCAATTAGCATCTAATTTCACAGTTGTTCAGTTCACTCCTGTAATGTCCTGTACTCGTACAGATTGTGCACCTCCTGATTTTACATTCTGTCTAAAGATGGCTAAATAAGTGTTTGCAAGATTGCAGTCCACTTTGTTCCATGACTAATAGTGTAATTTTGGCCTGCTGATGTGCAGCAGGGAGAGGCCTTTGAAGTAGAGGAGAGCAGGACACTGACGCTCACATGGAGACTCAAGCAGCTGTCTTCAATATCAAAGACAACAAATAGTCATCATGTCCCCTGTAATACTTTATTTATTGTTCTTTTCTTCTTTCCCTCCTCTCTAATCTGGCAGTTTAACTATATCAGTGACACAGAGGTATATTTGTCTGGATTTTGTGACATTTAAACTTACCTTTTAGCCCATACTCTCAGACTTGATTGCGCACTATCCTCAATGGCCATATCCAAAGACATTTACCAGAATAAATCAGAGATTAGTGACATATAGTAGACATGCATGTGCAACTAAACACACACAAACACACTCTCTGTGTTTCTTTTTCACGCATGCAGACAACAATCAGCACTTGTAGATCTCCGTTACAAATAGATAGATAATCTTTTTTTGTCCCAGGACAGAAATTTGTTTTCACATTCTGCAGGTGTTCATATACATACACACATTTGTGCCCCTTTCTGGATGCCCACACTTGCATACATAAGTACACACACTTTCATACTGTACATACAAACAAAGGTATTTTATTTAGGGCAGCTATGGCAGAATGGTCAAAGCTCCTGCCAAAGTGTGACTTCCTCCATTTACATGTCCTGTGTCTTTGGCCTAATGGAAGTAATGTGAAATATAGATTGAGTTGGATCAGTTTAATGTGGTGTGATGAGTGCTATGCAAGTGAAGGTTGTGTTCTTGAGTTCTGGTAGGTCAGATTTTGGTATGTCTGATCTTGCCAAAGCTTCCCATTGGTGACAGTCTGCATGGTGAAGAAGCAGGGGTACCGCGTGTGTTTGGTGTGTCAGTGACCAGTTCTTCTGTTTTTTGACACAGTGCAGGTTAAGTGAGGTTATAATTATCCATTTAAAAGCTTCCTGCTTTCCCCCCAATTTGGTAGCTAGAATCTTGGCTTGAATGCACAAAGTGCAGAGAATTATCTTCACACTTTCAACTCCCCGCACTGGTCATACATGAACACACCTTTTAACCTCTTTTCAGGCTAAAATTAAGCAGACATTTGCTAAGAATTTGCTGAGATAAGCAAACCCCCATTCATCATGAGCTGAACTCAAAGATCTACTGTAAGACTTTCTCTAAAAGTCATTCCGCAGGCCACAATCAACAACCTGATCAGCTCTATGCAAAGAAGATGTGTTGCACTGCGTGAGGTAAATGGTGGTCACACCAGATACTCACTGGTTTCCAGACCCCCCAATACAGTGAAACTGCACATTTTCGGATGGCCTTTTATTGTGGCCAGCCTAAGGCACACATGTGTCATACCCATGCAGTCTGATCAGCATCTTGATATGCCACACCTGTGAGGTGGATGGATTATCTCAGCAAAGGAGAAGCTCACTAACACAGATTCTGACAGATTTGTGAACAATAAGAGAAATAGGCCTTTTGTGTACATAGAGAAAGTCTTAGATCTTTGAGTTCAGCTAATGATGAATGAGGGTAAAAACAAAAGTGTTGCGTTTATAGTTTTATTCAGTGTAATTTAACCAGTAAAGAAATAGCTTGTGATATCTTGGTGTCTGTCTCTCTTTGCAGGACGTTGAGATACGAACCAATGCCGCTTTATACCTGCCCCAGATAAGCACGCTGTTGAACCGAGTGCCGCGGCAGATGCTGTTGCTGCTGAAGACCAACGACCTGCTGAGGGGGATTGAGACCACCTTACAGACCAGAGCCTCCTCCTCATCTTTCATCAACATGTCCCGCTGCTGCATACACGCCATGGCCAGGTCAGAAACATTGTTTCTTGTTAAAGGTTTATTTTTAACTTCATGAGGCATTTTGTTATTTTGTTTAAAGCCACAGTGAATAGGCAGTGTGAGAAAAATACTACAGATGTCGTTGTGCACAACAACAGTTTTTTGACTATGTAAATGGAAGAGTTGTGGTTAAAGGGGGCTTTTACACCTGCCTCATTTAGTTTGGTTGACTTGCCCTAGAGTTTGTTTTCCCCTTTGGTGTGGTTCGTTTGGGCAGGTCTAAATGCATCAATCGCACCAAAAGCGGACCCAATAACCGTAACTAGACCTCATCAAAGACATGGTCTTGGTACCAAACAAACTCTGGTAAGGTTTGTTTAAGGTATGAACTTTAGACTCTATATAAGATATGGACGTAGTAATCGTGACGTCACTCGCAGGTTTGTGGACTGTAGTTTTGAAACCTTGAGTTTGGCCGAAAGGCCGCCGCCATGTCAAGTTTTTGCAACCAGGAAGTGCCCAGAAGTGACGATACGGCGGAGCTAACGGGCGTGTGCAAAGCTAGCTAGCTTGCTTAGCTAGGTGCAACTGTAACTCACGTTAACTGTCATTTTAACAGGCTGATAAGTCTAGAGAACTAAATGTTCTCACCAGAGACAGTGAACAGCCAACTTCTAATAAGCTTTTTTTAACGGCGCTGGTTAAATTTACACAGAGCCGAGGGTACGATTTGGCTCTAGCCTGATTGACAGGTCTCCATGGTAACGACTTGTCAATCATAGATAATCCCACCATGAAACATACTCTGCTTTGTGGTCTATTTTAAAATAAATGGGACCATAATTTACTAAATGAACATCATTTTGTATTGAAGAAGACTTGAAACTAGCGACTGAGACCATAAACTCATCAGGAAATTGTTTACTGGGGTAATTATTCAGCTGAGAAGTAGGGTCATTTTCCCATTATTTCTAACGGAGCCGGACTTCTTTTTGTAACCAGAAGAGTCGCCCCCTGCTGGATTTTCTATAGAATGCAGTTTTCAGGGACTTCCACATTTGCTTCATATTGTAGACCTGAAGCTTCCCGCTTGGTGTGAACCTGACCCGACCTCGATCAAACGCAATTGCAGAAAGCACTGCATCTTTTTTTGGAGTTAACAGGCTCTCGTAGTCAGTGCAGACTGTGAAGAAATGGCTATACATGACTTATCAGTGATACCACTACACAGAGCAGTATGCAGTTATGATTTCTGATGTAATAAGCTGTTGATCTGGTACGAATAAACCCTCTCTCTATGAATTCAAACTTTACACTTGATCCGTCTTCTGTGCATCATGCATGGTAGGTGCGCATAAGAGCTTGCTCTGTCTGCCGGGGCTTTTAGTATAGTTCAGTTTGTGAATCTTAAACTTCCTTCTTTTCTCTGCTCCAGAATTTCTGTCCAATTTCTGTCTATTATATTATAATTATTGTATTTGGTCCGGAACAAAGCAAGTGAAGTAGCAGACTTTCTCCGTCTAAATGTGTCCTAAGAGGTCTTCTCTTAATTCACACTGGAAGTGATATTGAAACGCTACACAATGAACCATTTGTTCAGGCTATATAGATTATGACATCCAAGTGCAAATGCATCTGAACGCTTTTCACTAGCTACATGACTTTTGATTTGGAGTCTGCATAATGTTAGTCTAGGATGCAAATTTGTTTGTGAGGAGTAAGCTAGAAAACTGTCTTCACTGGAAGGAACTGCTACTAAAATGAATGAAATGAATACTGAACATTGTACAGTAGGCTACTGTGGTTATTTATTTCTACTGTAATATTATAGTCACATTCCTCCTCATTTAAAAATGTACAATATGTGACTGTGGCATCCCCGGTGGTTGTATCAAATAAGACACTGTGACGGACAGAGGTAAGGTCTGTTTTGTATGCACACATAGTGGAATGGCGAGACAGGAGATGTGACAAACTAAGCTGACAAGTAAGTGGCTTTGGAAGAAAAATTGAAATTTACCACTCTAGGTTGGGAGAGGAGAGATGTAGGCTGTCACTTCACTTCTCAAATGGCTGAAGGACAATGCTCTGGACACACACACAGACACGCACACACTCACACACACAAAGGGTCTCTGCCTTGCCTGGCGCTGTACTGCTGACAGTGGTAAAGCTTTCCTGAATAAGCACATCTTATAAAATATTAACCAACTTTAGTGCCATGGGATAGTAATGTAATACAGGCACCAGGGGATCCTGCAGTGCCACCTCGTTCCCACAACTCAACTTAAGCATTTTGTACTCACAGCTGCTCTGTTTCACTGTGTTCATGTGTTCACGGGCTGTCACCAGCCAAAAGCAGCCTCTCCAGCCAAAAACAGCCTCTTAAGTTCCTGATATTTTTTAAATGCAAGATAAAGTGGATCAAGGTAATTATCTGTCTGCCAGCCGGGGCCTTTCTATGTCCCTGTGTCTCCATGGGGTTCATTTTGAAACGAGACATGAAGGTGTAGGGGTTTACTTAGATTGCGTTGACAAGAACACTGAGTCCAACCCTAGGTTTTATTGACACAGTCAGGCAACAGATCAGTATGCAACAGGTAGTCTCTTCAATTATTCTGAAGCGCATGTGACACTTTTATACTGGTATCTAAGTCTTAAGACCACCTCATCCCATCCCTATTGGGAAATATTGTGTAGGTTTGAATATACCTCCTTTGTATACCCTTAAGGTAATATATACCATATCATATACTTTGTATCCGAGGGTCTGCAAGGAGTCTATTGTAAGAACCACAAGGATACCAGGATACTAATAACAGTAAACAGGTGTCATGCATATGCACACACAGTATAACCATCACAGGTTAGTTCAGGTAAAATTCCCATTCCCAGGTATAAATGTACATGATTGTCTAGATGTGATCACTCTGTAATCTGACCAGGGTACTGGTACCGTGCCTGTTTCCCATTGTGTGCTCAGATAGCCTCCAGCCTTCCATGACCCTTGACAGGTTAAACAACCTAAACCAAGGATGGACAAATAAATAAATTAACAAACCAATGATGGATGATAGTAATAAAGCTATAGTTCAATCAAAGCTCAAAAGTATACTTACTTACTAGCTTTTCTGAGCCTTCAACTGTTGTCATCGGATGAGCTTTGTTTAGGACCTTGGTCACAGGTGTCACCTGTTATCACGCGACAGACAAAAAGACATTAACAATTATGTCAGTTATTCTTAGAGCCTTAAAAACATTTTGGCTAAAATTCCGCAAAAGGGTTTTTTTTTTACCATTGCACATGGTTTTTGATAGTTCGACCAGAATTGTAAAGCTTTTCTTTACCCAAATCACAAAACTTTAACCTATAATGGTATTTACCATGCTGAGCTTTATTTTGGGTTTACTTGTCGAGGTTTTGAGATCTTTGTCTTGGAGATTTCAGCCACAACCCCAATACAATAGAGGTGAATGGAATTTAGTTTGTGCCGCTCACAGCACTGAAAATTGACATTTGAAAAAGTCAACAGTCATTGTAAGGTGTCCCTGTTACTCTGGATAATCCTCACTATCAGCAGTTTTCATTGGAACTACTTCTTACAGAATAAGTGGATTATCCAGTACAATTCTGTATTTCCTAATGCTTTGAGCAGCGCCACCAAAATACCATTCACTAACACTGTGTCAGAGTGGTACCTATTTTAACAGGTGAATATCTCAAAACCTCAACACACAAAACAGAAACTCACTGCGGAGCTACATGCATATGGCATTTAACATTTTCGCTCTTTTTATAGGTGTGAGAACAAAACAGTTGTATAGTGGCTAATAGTGACTAATAGTCAAAGTTAAGTGTGTAAGATTTAGTGGCTTCTAGCGGTGAGGTTGAAAATTGCAACCAACTATCTAGTCTACTATCTAGTTTTGGCTGCAAAATTAAAGCACAAGATCAGTTTTTGCGGCAATCCTTTGTTTCGAGTTCAATTGAGAGCTTTTACTTTGAAAAATTTTGAAGGACATTAAAAAGAGTCTGTAGCCTGCTTGACCTTTTGAAATAGCTGTCAGAATGTGATTACCCACAATGCCACTTGGCTGGAGATACTGGGGAAATGAAAATAAACAGCCGTAACAAGAAAGTTCGAACGTACGTATTCAATGTAGTGATGAGCATCTACACTGCCAGAATTCTACAAGAAGAAGAAGAATGTAGTGATGAAACGTCTTTGTACACAACATGGATGGACCTTATATTGCATTTCTGTCACTAGATCCCCATAAATATTACACACTGGAGCTCTAAATAGTGACTTTACAGATACAACAATGATCTAAAGACATTGTATACAAGTATAGACAAAATGAAACCAAACCAAAACCTAGCATAATACACATATAACACACTTGATTAGCTGTCTGCCCTGCGTGTTCATTCTGTCTCATCTGCGGTGTCGGACCACTTTCTAATTAAAGGGCATTTGCTCAATTTTTACATATCTTTTAAATTCACATTTAATGGCTCTTGCATTTAACATGATATCCATGTGTTTCACATACAACATGTGCAGAAAGTTTTCTATATAATGAGCACCAGTTTGTTCTAGAGCACTGTGTAAGAGATTATTTGGCCTTAAACCTGAAAAGTCAGATTTCTGAAAGTCTTATAATCTCTTGTGGAAACATACCTTTACTCATGTACAAACTAGTTTGGAGCTTGTGTTTACCAAAATCTTAGGTTCACAAATGTAGTGAAATATATGAATACAATAGTAGATCAATGTAAAATAAATGTCTAACAATAAATGTTGATTGTTTTTTGAGTAGAAGTGGGTGCAGTGGTTAGCGCTGTCGCCTCACAGCTAGAAGATTGTAGGTGCAAACCCAGGTTTCCTCTGTCTTTCCGTGGGAAGTTTGCATGTTCTCCCCGTGTCTGTGTGGGTTCTCTCCGGGTTCTCCGGCTTCCTCCCACCATCCAAAGACATGCAGTCTAGGTTAATTTGTGACCATAAATTGGCCTTAGGTGTGAGTGTCACTAGTTGTTTCTGTGTGGCCCTGCGATGGACTGGCGCCCTGTCCAGGGTGTACCCTGCCTTTCGCCCAATGTCAGTCTGGGATAGGCTCAAGCCCCCCCGCGACCCTGTACACAGGATAAGCGGTTTATGATGGATGGATGGATGGATGGATGAATGGATAGAGTATAAGTGGAAGTTTGTTCCTCTATTCTGAAAACTGTTTTTTTTCAAACCAAATATTAAAATAATAAATAGAAAAATAGAAAAAGAAACAAAAAAACACACTACTTACAATATTTACATGATGTGCATGTTTCAGGTTTCATTTTTTCAACTCATGCCATGCTGCAAAAGAGTTTCTGTCCAGTTGCAGGCAGAAGGAAACATCACATTCCCTGCATTTCCACAGTGTCTTTTCACTGGCCTTGGCTTTGGCAGCCCCCCTTCTTTGACCCATGGTGGCTCTCACGATGGGGCCTGCTGCATAGACATCAGCAATAGGCACAGGAAGATCACCTGCCGGTGCCTGGGCTGGAGCTGTGTGGAGAGACTTGGCCACAGAAAGCTCTGCTGTGGCCTTTCTGTCTGCTTTAGTCATTGCTCGGCCAGACAGAGATCCTTGTGAAGAATTAAGCTGGTGGTGGTGGCAATGTCCAGAAAATTAAAAAACAGGTTTCTGTATCAAGGTTTTATGTTGTGCAAAGCAATATTAAATGAGCTGGTCTGGTTGGTCCTTGCACGGCAGTACTTGCAGTTCTGCCCTTGGGCAGCAAATCTGTGCTCATGGAGGGGTAAAATAAAAATTGTCCATATAAATGGGGCAGCCTGTGTCAAGGTAACCTGCTTGACCAAGCCTGTCCAGAGGGGACGTTACTTTTGCCAGTGTAAAAGTCCACTGTGTAGCCATGCCTTGAATCAGCTAAGACAAACCCCACTTTGTGGGTTTTGCTTTTATGTTCTGGTTCAACCCAGTTTTAACCTTGGAGGCGACTATTCTTTCATTCACAGCCACTTCTCTGTGGGGATAATAAAATTACTTTGTCATGGTAGGTGATGCATTTTTTTCTGTCATTATGAACTTCCTCATCAAGGTCGCTAAGATGAAGGCTCCAAGAGATTATTATCTGTCCCCTGGCATGATCTGAAATCTGAAAAAACACAAAGGCAGGCAACTCATAGTCATAGACAGGAGACAGGGGGAGGTGTGAGACTGCTTCTCTTCTGTCCTGTCCACCACAGCAGCAAATCACACTTGAATATGATGTGGGGGTGGGGAAACTCCATACTTCAAAGTCGTCTAAGGTGAGCCTCAGTGATTTCCTGAGTGTATGTCCATTATTTAGTTTCACACAAAATGTAGACGGTCACACAAATAAAGTAAACTCGTCTTCTTCTCATCTTACTTGGCCCAGCAACTTTAATGGCACTTAATGAACACTTGCCGATAGTCTTGGCTCCTTGAGGTCCTTGCTCAACAGCATCAGAGCCTGTTTGTACTAGTGACTAGTACTAGCACAGCCCTTTACGTACCTAAACCAATCCAACTAACCGTACAAGTAAAAGTTTAGCTGGTGGATGCTTCCATGCTCTAAGCTAACGTTACCATTTTATTGCCAGTTAACGTTACTGATCAGGTGATTGTCTTGCCAACCCACAGGCTGGAGAATAAGTAGGCGACATTAAATTAATCTAAGTACATATTTCACACCACTGACAGGGGAAACACTTCCCTTCTCTCTGTGATTATGCACAGCTTCAAGCTAAAGCTATCAAACATCAGTTTTCATTTGTATCGCTAAAGTCTGACAAACTTAAGTTAATTACCTGTTCAGCAGAAAACAGACAACTTCAGCACCGCTTTGAAAACATCTGTCCCACATTATAGCCTTCCGTCTGGGAAAATCCACAAGATCTGTAATTAATAGCAGAGTCCCGAATAGCCGCCTACTCCGTTTAGTGGCCTGGTGTAGGAACACACTGTGACAAATAAACACAGGTCTCCATTAAACACCTGTTCTGTTTTTTATAGAAGTTCTTTGGATGTATAAAACCTGTTAAATCCCACAGGGTCCCCTGCTTTAGCTTCTTCTCTGCTGCTTAGATTGCGCATTGGGGGTGGAGTTAGACTCTCAGCACAATTGGGGCGGAGCTTCATCACTGGGCTCACCTGCTACAAAGTCAAGGCAAGTTTACATGATACTGGACTCACTCCCAAAGTCCACTGAGTCTGTCTGCGTTGCGGCTGCGAAAGCTGATCGCAGCCACTCCAGTCAATGCTTGTGTTCACACCAGAAGTGTCTCTCTGCTCAGCTCTGGAAAGAATACGCAGCCATTTTCAAAATAAAATACCCGGCGCAGACCCACAATTGTATATCAACTCTAAACACAGTTAAAGAAGCAATTTAACTATGTAGCCTACCTTATCATAATAGAAGCACAAAAAGCAAACACTCATCACGAAACCAACAAAATCTAAACATCAGCAAGATCAGGCAGGCAAAACTTTCTTTTTCTGCAATGCTCCCTGTGGGATCCACAGATGTCGGAACAAAGAGCTGTGAAGAAGGAAGCAGAAGCACAAAAAGGACAAATTAATAACAAGTTATTAACGTGAGGCAGGCTGCACGCTCCGCTGCTGAAACACTGAGGACTGTACTAAACTGTGGCGCACACGCCGCCTGGGTGATACATAGCAGCCTAAGTCCGTCGCTCAGAATTCTCATGAGGGAGTTTTGTTAAAATTAGCTCATAAGTCTCCTTTTTGTTTGAAAGACAACATTTACTTTGTGATTTATGTTTTTTTGACCGTGTCTGCTTAGAATAAAGTCTTTTTTGTTGCTTGTGGTGGTTTACTATTGAAACCAGGATTGAAGTGCCTGTTTCTTTTCATAAGAACGGCTACATTGGTTATTAATTATGTTGGTTGTTACCTGCATGCAGTTATCTTTTACAGTCATGTCTATAGGCAACAGAGAAAACATTCATGGTCCACGTTGCGGGGCCCACACCCAGCCGTGTCCCTGGGTTGTCTGCCCCCCTGACCCCTTATGTTGTTCATATGTATATTAATGTTTAAACTTATGATAAATATGTCGGTATGAACATGCTGAATGTCTGATCTGGATCTCTTCCTTGATTATCTTCCTTTAGTCTGTAAGGGTCCACCCATCAAAAGAATCAAAACAGCTTTTCATAAAAATGAATCCAAGTTGTGAATCCTGTCATGTGAAGTCCATCGCTCTCTGTCTGCTAACTTCTCTCATCCTGCACCTGTTGTTGTTTTCATGCTGCCTTCAAAATACATAAGATCAAATGAATTAGTGTATTTGATCTAATACAAGTAAGTCTGAAATACATAAACTGTCTTCATATTCCACCTCAAGCATGCGTAAAAATTTTTGCAAAATCAAGGAGGTTTTTTTGAATTTTGCCGTTTCCATCACCCTTTTCTTATACGATAGGCTACTTCAAAATGTGCAAAAAATAGTGTGCAGTGGTGTTCACGAGAGAGAGAAAGAGGGAGCAAGGGGGTGAGGGGAGGTGCTGCATGAAAATATGCTCTTCAATACAGCTCAATTAATATGTGGCGGTAAGCGTTGATAATGATCCAAATGATAGGCTAATTATGGGAAACACTTTTTTCACTACCTGCCCTCTTCACCCCTAAACAAAGCAGTCCCTGCCGACTTTTTGACTAATATCATATTCATAACAGCAGCTTAACACCACCGGCTGAAATAAAAAAATAAAGCAAGTAAATCTTGAACTACAGTTTTTCTGCACATGTATTTATAAGAGCAGTATTCAGTAGTTACAAAACGTTACGTTAACGCCACTCTCTCCCGACGATCAGTGGCAGCAGCTTGCAGCAGATGCTTCAATAAATTAAATGTACAATTTTTCGCGGTTGAAGGAGTTTACACTAGACAACAATGTTCTTTGCATCTTAGACTGTGACACAATAATGGCAGTGGCTACTTACAGCTGTGGAAAGAACGTCTCTCACTCGTCTATCTAAGATGAACAACAAAGTCCGGTGCCACTGAGCAGCCAGACAGTCATGCTTTCACGTCATGGGTGATTCGTTCAGTTCCGAGTAACGCAGCGTTACTTGGATTAGTAACCGTAATAATTTTACTGTTTTAGTAAATAGTTACACTACTAGTTAAGTAATATTACAGATAATGATATGGATCCTAAGCAAATTTGTGGAGAACTCAAGTGCATTTATAAGAAATCTTCATGACTCCCAATGCTTTCAAATTGTGCCTGACCCCTTTTCTTGTTCTTCTTCTGCTCTGGCTGACAGGTACAAGAGGAGTAAGGCTCAGTCCAGGTGGAGGGTACTGCAGATCACGCTGGCAGAGTCTCTCAACCTGTGGAGACTCAATATGTATGAACTGTTTCTGTGGGCGAAAGGCTCCATGGTGGTACGGTGGCTCACTGCCCTGGTGGCATTTCTGCACTGAGACTCATCTGGACGTCCCACTGGAACGTTAACAACAGGCTGGAACGAGAATATTAACAGACTCTCTCTCACGCACACACACACATTGTCTGCCACAAATGGTAATGACATAATTTGTAACTCTGTGGACACATACGAGGTCACAAGATGCTTCTTTGGACACCAGGAGCAAGTGTGGCGGCTGAAAATCTTTTTTTGTTACCTCAAGATCGCAACTTTTACTGTTTGTCCATTCGGCAGTGTTGAGATTAATTATTTTATCATGATTGTGACATAATTGTATAATTTACTTAAGATAAACACTTTCTTGTTTTATTCTTATTTAATAACTTGAACAATTTAAAGCCATTATTGTCAGTTGAGTATTCTCATAAAGTTGAGATTGATATTAAGCATTATCTTTGATATAGTTAATATTTACACCATGCAGGAATCATCATGCCTGCACACACACACACAGCATATTTCCAAAATGTTGAACTATTCAATGGGAGGACATAACATGTTTGAGAAACAACCAGCTTATATTGAATATTATTATATAACATAAAGCATATTATTATTATTACTCGTGTAGTGAACCTACTCTTTGTTAATGAAATTATGAATAATAATATTTTGAAATATTATATCATCATCATCATATCAAGCACTCGTTTGGGGCACCCCCTGAACAATTCTTACTAGTGATCAGTTAGTTTAAGCTTAAACACACACACAAGCTACTGTGATTAAAGTGAAGATTTATTAGCTAACTAAAGTGAAGACAAAATGAGAGTAAATAATACCAAAACAAATAAAACAATAAAGACTAAACAACCAGAATGCCATGGGAGATAGAACAGAAGTAATAGGGTTCGATGTGAATTTAGTCTGGCAATTGTGGGAAGGATATGATTAAAGAAATAAGGGTACGTATGGACGCAAGTTATACGGTGATAACATTGAGCTTGGGTTTCAGGACTAAAGGACACCAACTCGGCAACAAAATTAGTTTGATTTTGCCTTTGGTGGCTCACAATCAGCTGGCTTGTTTGTTGCTTTCACGGCCCTCGGCGGCTTTGCACGCCACACAGCCGGCTCGAGCTGATCTTTGCCAACGTGGATGTTCCGGAGTCCTCGTCTGGTTGGTGGTTGCGGGGAACTCTTGCAGCAAACCGTTAGCCCTGGCTTAGCTCTCTGAGTTAGGTAGGCTACTGTTGTCGTTCTCGATTTAGTTGACTAGCCTCCAAACGCTGTCCTTGGGAGTAGGCTAGTGAAAGTCTGATAACTTTTAACAAACAAAACAAAAGGCAAATTCATCAAAGGTTTGCGTGACCTCGTGAATATGGCTAAGTTTCTGTAAGACAAAGACAGCTTGAAGTCGCAGTGTTTTCCCTGGGCCAGCGTTGCTAGGAGAGGTTGCAGGAGCAAGCAAGAAGAGCGAACGGCTCTGTGTTTTGTTTTTCGATGTCCCTTGGGGCATGTCCCCGGGTAGGAGGGCTTTGTTTCCCCTCGTTTGTGTTTTAAAGTTTAATGTCGTAAAGTCTATTTGCACGTGTTTTAATCCAGTACCTTTACACTATATCAACTATTTTCTCAAATACCATAAACAGTTACACAGTTCTTAGTTTTAAGTATTTGATAAAAGGAAAGGAAAAGCTATGTTGTTAATTCTTAAAACAACATTTCATGGTGATCATAGCAGGACAAAGAACAGCTTAACTAAATACTTCCAGGATAATATTGATTGTTACACGTTCTTAATAAGAAAATGTATAAGAAGGTGTTTAAGCAATTGGTATAAAACATAAAACACAGGCAGGAATGTAAACGAGCAAATATCCTTATGGTTCCTTCTTTTCCACATACAGTAGTTGCTAAACAATAACTACTCAAAATTGAAGTGGCAAGGGCCACTAACTAACTTTAAAGATTATTTAACTAAACAGAGCTACGCAACTGCTTATAATGACAAAAATTATTTGTTCACAAGGTTTGAATTTTGGGCTGTCCTTTCTCTGACATCTGGCATTCTTATCAGTTGGCACATTTGCGCGAAAAGGGGAGGCAGTGTTTGGTGTGTGTGTGTGTGTGGGTGGGTGAGAGGGTCTCAGTTTATGCCTTTAGTTTATGGCCGCTGAGGCCCCCACAGCCTGGTTCAGGGTGAGGTTACGTCTCTGTACAAGGTTAAATGGTCATTTTAACAGTCAGGAGTAGACTCAGTTGTCTTAACTCCACAGAAGATGCTTGGTTATTTACTTTCAACCAGCACTCAGAGTGGATATAAGGCCTTTGTTGATGTGGCAGACGTGTCACTCCCACCTTTTTTGGAGTGTTTCAGCTCTCTTAGGGAGAAGGATGCTGAGTTCTTACTTTTGGCATGAAATAGTTAAATGTCCACTGGTTGGTTCACTACACTTAACACTTAACCAGGGCTGCAGCTCTCAAACACCGTGTCAGGGCTGTGTCATCTTTAACACAGCGCCCTATAGGCAGCCGTCAAGTTGATAAAACAATACACTCCACCACGCAGCAAAAGCGATTAAAACAAACAAGTGGAGAGAGAGAAAAGTTAACAAGCGGAACTGTAAGCAGTAACGCAGCCAGGTATCAGATTAGTTAGGCCTGAAAGGTTAGTTAGTCATAGACAAATATAGGTATCCGGTCTGGCAGCACAGTTCACTGACGAGCACACCGGTGGTCCCTGGGTCCAATTCACCTTTACCTCCATCTCACGTCCAAAGAGGCAAATTCAGGCACACTATGTACCAATAAGGTGATGAGGGCTGCCGAAAACCACATACTACGATTGTATGATGAAGAATTAGATGAAATGCGAGACGACTGCAGAGGTGATTTGTAGTTCAGTCCTGGTAGTAGTCCTGCCTTGCTGATGTTGGACCCCTCAACAAAATACCTCAGAATGAAGTTCGCATCATCATTTTCTGATGATGAATGCACTGAATGCTTAAAGAGTGTTATTCTTTTTATTGTTATCATTATGACATGTGAACTCTTTCATCAATACTGTTGTTCTTTGGTCCTATACTGCACACTCATTCCACAAGCACGCCAGTTTGTATTACTTTCATATTTTCATTTTATTTACTGAAGTGTTGTCACTCTGAAGAAATTATTCTGTCTCCGGCTTTTACATTCCTGCTGACAATGACTTTAGTTTCCTGAACACACGCCTGAGACAAATGTTGGCAGGTTGTTATGCTCCTACTCCGCTATGTGACATTGTGTGACTCTGCAGAAAATCTTCTATTCTCTGGCTCATTGCCTTATTTAAAATATTTTTTTCATCTTAAATTCTGTATTACCTTGTTCAGTGTCAAGGTACTGACTCCAACCTGTTATTTTTTTCTATTACGTTTCCTGCAGTACAAATTACCATTAGCATGTGTTAAAATGGTGACATTACTCTTTTTTTGGTGGCATTACATCAAGCCACTACCTGTGAGTTGTAATAAGTAGGGAGAAACCAAATGGTTGGACTTTTAATCGTAATAGCCTAAATTAATTAAAAAGAAGCAAAAAAAATTAAGAAATCAAGTGTACAATGTAATTTATTGCATCACTGTTTTACTTATCTGCCAACATGTTGGAGGAGTCGGGCAGGGGTCTGTAATCTCTGAGGGAAATTACACTTTTGTTTTTGATGCCAACGTTTCTCATTGAGGAACAACCTACTTGCCAAAAACGAATAGTTGAATTCCTAATCCTGTCTATATACTTTATATGTAATTATTATGTAGTGTGGAATTGGGATGTAGCAGAAATGAGGGGAAAATGAGAAAAAAGCAGTTTAGCCTTTTAAAACTTTGGAAGAAGAGGAAGGTGATAAATGAGAGACGCCAGCAGGAGAGGCGAAAAGAATCAAATCAGAATCAAAGTGAACAAAACAGAGAAGAAATGAAATTTCCAGTTTCTGGACGCTTACATTTTGAACATACATAAGAACATAAGATAGAGTGGCAGTTTTTTTAAACTTGATCTCCTACCTCATTCAGTTCTATACACCCCTACCATCAATTGCATGTTGTTGTCATGGCTTGATGTATTGTTGTTTATGAACATTGATGATCTGTATTTAATAGTACAGATCATCTGTACAGATTCTGTTTTTTCTTACAGAAAATGCCATTGGTTTTGTGTTAGTTTGGAGAAAGATCCAGAATTATTTTTTTTGATAATTATCCTAATAATAAAACTTAAGCATAAGTCTAGTGCCAGTCCATATTTTTTGTGCTAACAAATCCTTGATTGTCCATTTATACAGGCTAGCATCAAGCTTATTGGATTGTCTGAACAATAGTTTAGGACCATAGAAAGCCCAGGCTTTTATTTGCTTTAAAGGTTCAGTGTGTGAGATTTAGTGGCATCTATCGGCGAGGGTTGTGATTGGCACCCATCTCTCCAGCCTACCACTGCCCCCTAAACTTTCCCCTAAAGAGCTATGGGGTCTGACACAGCACAAAAGGTGTCTCTTCTGAGACAGCAGAGAGTGGCCAGTCAAGAAATGAGTTTTCTTTAGGTAGATTTATTAAGAAATTATGTTTACTTAAATAAACTTAAACTTACAGCAAATCTATGTGTTATTGTGACTTGGCCACTAACAGACAACATGGAAAATGTCAGCCAAGAGTGTGAAACCCTGTCACTGTTTTTCCACCGCAGTCCATTAGAAACCACACATTAGATAAAGTTTACACAAACATTGACACGGGAAACATTCATTCTCTCTGTGATTATGGACCCTCGCCAAAACTGCCCGCCAACAAAAATATCTGGCCCGCTGCCAGATCATGGTGCTTTGATAGCGGCAAAAAATATAAATAAATAAATGCTTTGATAGTGGTGCTGAAACAAATCTCAGTCATGATAGCAACTGTGACTCACATAATCACTTCCTCTTAGTGGTTTTGCCTACAAAATAAAGGCATGAGAAGCTTGTTTACTGTAATGTAGTATTGGAGTTGAACTGAAACATTACTTTGAAAAATGCTGAAAAACATTAAAAGAGTCAGCTTGACACACTTCTGAAAGAGCCGTCAGAAAATGTGATTCCCTTTAATGTCCTCTGCCTGGAGACACGGGGGAAATCAAAAGCGTCCGTAGATTAATGGATGAGGATTAAACACCGAAACAAAAACAGTGCAGCACATGCTGTGATCTGAGAAACATTCACTGCAGAATTCATTTATTGAAGAGAGAAAAAAAGTGGTCTCAAGGTAGGATCAAACCGTCAACTCTTTGGTTGTGAGTCCTGCACCAACTGAGCTAACTGAACATATTGGTGCACAACAATATTATGGCTTATATTCTCATCCGCCATCTAATGGTTTAAAATATTGCTCTGATGCAAAACTTACTTGCTGACCCCTGCAGTATATTAACACTACTACTACTTCTAACATACGTATTCAACACAGTGATGAGTGTCTGCACTGCCTGAATTCTACCAGAAGTGGAACGAGAAGAACGTGGTGACAAAACACGCTCTGTAGTGCTGTTTGTCCATTTCCAGCTACTGTAGAAACATGACGATGCAACATGGCGATGTCCATGGACACCACTGAGAACACAGTTATGCATATTATATTACATTTCTGTCGATAGATCCTCAGAAATATTACACACTGATCCTTTAATCACTGAGCTCACCCTGCCTATATTTGGAACAGGCCTTTAACTCCTTTTGCACAAAACAGTTGCTCTGCAAAGATGGGATATAGACTACCAAATTATTTATTTCAACTAATATGAATATTACTTGTATAAAAATGAGGTCATTGGATAACATGTCAATTACACATGGCTTAGAGCAAGAAAATGTTTTGTGCCTGAAATACGTTGGAGGGTTATAACAAAGTTGGAGGGCAGGGGGCAAGAGTGTAACTGTGTTGAAGAGCGGTGGGGACATAGGGGCTAAGGTTAGGGGTGCGACCATACACTTAGCTCACAAGATCATTTCAGATTGGATATCAATAATTTTCACAATAAATGTCAAATTTTTATTCCTTTCGAGTTTAAAGGCAGATTTGCTCCTGAGTGAAAGTTATTTGTGGTTTTAAACTTTTCTTTCTGGTCAGAACAAACACTTGATGCCAAACACACTTCACAAATCAGAGGCAGAACATTCAGAACTATTCTTATACAATCTGTTTTCCACAAATATGCATGAGTAAAATGCAAAAAAACAAACAAAAAAAAAAGCCGGTACACCTTGACGTTTTGAGTGACACCTTAATTGACCCAATAGAAACTTTGATGCCCTGCCTACAGCCTACAATAGCCAATGAGTGTCCACATAGTCAGAAAGTGCCAGTCCCCTTTATTTTGTACATACACCGACAGAGATTCTGCTGAGGACTGGCACTTCACACACACATATTATATATTTTCCACGGACATAATTATATATTGTCGAATCTAAAAACTCCACATGCTGGAATTCCAGCGCTGCGCCGGAGAACTTTAAGCCCTGATTACAAATCATTCATTCTATTCTAGTACTCATCGAGAAACGACCCGACCATACCAGTAAATCTGAATGAATAATACTTGGGTGCTCAATGTTTCCATAAAAGGAACTGATTGAATTGTGGAGAGTCTAACTGATCTTATGATGGTCAGCATGTCCATATTGACAAAAGTGTAAACATTTATATTTGGTCTAAGCAGCTTAGAACTTAGTCACGACCCAGAGATTGTATACATCCAGTAATCTTGATTGAGACCTGCCGCTTGGTTGTTTTATGGTATTTCATTTCTGTGGCATTTCTATCGGACAGTTCCATAGCGAACGGATAATGTGCCTTATTGCTTTTGTCATCATTGGACTTGTCATGTTTGAAGGCGACAGTGTGGCGCTCTATCTTCTCAGGCTGAAGTTAATTACGCGAGAACGATTGTCCATGGCATGCGAGCGTTTGCCGTGAGTCACGTTTGATTACCTGCAGCCTGAGCAAATAAAGTGCCAGAACAACTCAACGTAAATAACATCAGTTGTTTAAAGCCACCTTCCTGTGGAAAATAAGCACATTTACTCTACTGTACCACTAAGATGCAAATATTGTACTCTTTACTCCATTCTATTTATCTGACAGCTTTAGTTACTTTGCACATTCAAATTAATTATGCACATATAATACATAATGTCTCCTATTATAACTCCTGTGTGTGTGTGTGTCCATCAGTGTGCCAGCTTATCCTGTAGCCCATCTTGCCTCTTAGAAGTTGTGCGTGAAATAATTAAAAGGCAGTGAAATTATTAAAACACGATTTTGTTTTCTCGTATTCTAATCTTAAAAGGCTCCAAATGGCTTCATTTGCATATTAAAATCACTCAGATGTTCTTCCAGCAGAGAATACCCCCAGAACCCCCTTACTTGATTTTATTTTCTCATCACCTTTTTCACTTCTCTAGATTTTGCAGGTCTGACTGACACCGGGTTGACATGTTCCTTCATTACACACAGCACTTTATTTAGACTTAGACTTGAATGTGGAATGAAAGATGGCAGACATTATAGTTACAGTCTGTGGGATTCTGCACCTGGACAAGAAAGATGTTTTTTTTTTTTTACATTGATTCTACCAAATTTTAGGGCAGATTTCCCAAACTGGTCAGATTAAGAAGCTCAGGGATTGGCCAAGGCTGCATGACTTAAAAGTTTGTCTCAATATCTGGACACTTTAAACATAGAAAAGATGGATGGAAAAAAAAGGCTTTTAACTTGGATTCTTCTTTTTTTTCTGAAATTCAGCCCAGACCATGAATCAGCCTCTCATTTCTAGCCTCACATGCTATAATCCCTGCAGCAGCCAATCTCACAGACACACTCACTAATCAGGCTGCTGATAATTTGCCTCTCTGTGCAGTTCATCCAGCCAAAATGCACAATTGCAAAAATGTCCAAAAGGAGGAAAGTATTGCTGTTGGACATCCAAGCCAGTGTAATAGGTATTTTAACAGGATAGTGTCTGTGCTTATTTGCAATGCCCCATCAGGTGAATTTAAATTAGTTTTAGTTTTGTTGGCATAGCCTCTACATGTCAGGGCCACATTTTCTACAGCCATGCTGTGAATTAGTGGATTTGACCAGGGTTGGTCAAGCCGCAGGCTCACCCAAAATACACACTGTTGATAATTCCGTCCACGTGTTTTGGTGATAAAATGTTTTTCACCATCATCAACACATAACCTGCTTCCACTGTTTCCCAGAGTAGGAAGTGTTTTCTCAGCATGGTGTGTGCGTGTCTGATAAAGAGTGTGATAGCAGTAAAAGTGTAGTGTAGTCTTGGTGTGTGCGCATGTATGTGTGTTAGCCACATGAGGACCATCTATCTCTAT
Source organism: Lepomis gibbosus (assembly GCA_029875015.1). Taxonomy (NCBI): domain Eukaryota; kingdom Metazoa; phylum Chordata; class Actinopteri; order Centrarchiformes; family Centrarchidae; genus Lepomis; species Lepomis gibbosus. The sequence goes on along the minus strand of JAPMOB010213770.1, from coordinate 4,726 downwards.
CACACAGACCCACCCAGGCCTGCCATGGCTAATAAGAGTAGCCCTCTCTTTCTGGCCCTCTCTCCTTCTCTCAAAGAGAGAGAGAGAGAAAGTGAACACTTTGGCAAGCCCTCTCTCCCTCCCTCTATGGAAGTAGTCTGGAGGAGGATGAAAGGTCACACACTTGTATGTCAGAGTCAACGTACCTTCAGAAAATGTTTTTAGACAAATATTTATGGTGCTCAGTAGGTCTTCACACGTGTATCCCTGCTCACACTGGGTCCAAAAGGATAATTCCAGTATGGCTAAATCTGATGAAATTAAGCCTTGTTAAATCAAATCACCCCTACATCATCAAATGGCATCTAATTTCTTTAACAATCACTCCATGTATTCAGTGCCTGGGTGTGACTTCTCTGCCTTATCACTGTAAGTGCATAATCTGTCAGTTCACCCTGCCTCTCTTTCCCCTTTGTGGTCCTCGTGTATTTTTTTCTTGCGCTGAGAATAGCAGCCAGCAATCACAACTGTAACAGGAACTTTATAAGTCGTGCACTCCTTGCTGAAGTCCCCTCTGGAAGGTCCCTCATGAGCATTTAGCTAGGCAAGACCCAATGCAGCGTTGGAGGTGTTTTTAATGTGGGTGACTCACTTTGCTTCCAAATTGGTACATTAAATCAGTATTTAAAAAGAAAAAAAAAACATACGCTAAGGTTTAATAGTGTTTGTTGCATTACTGTAAATTTTTTATATCGATCACAAATTAAAATTGTTAAACCCTAGGGTGTGGCTGCACCCGCCACGCCCCCTGATGCTATGACTGCAAATACTTTTCCCGGCCAATGCACGGACAGATTTAGGATGGTCATGGCGCAATGGTTAAGATGCCTGACTTTGGTGTAAGAGACCTGGGTTCAATCCCCCACTGTGACCTATCCACCGTTGTGTCCCTGAGCAAGACACTTAACCCCTTGTTGCTCCAGAGGCGTGCGACCTCTGACATGTATAGCAATTGTAAGTCACTTTGGATAAAAGCGTCAGCTAAATGAATAAATGTAGACACAGTAACTATGGTTTTCCCGACCAGGAGATGTGTTTTCTTAAACCATCTGGAGATGCAGTTTCTGCTTTGGGTTCAAAACTTGACAAAACCACAAAGTCTGTATTTTGTGAGTAAAACCAACTTTGAATCACTCCTCAGCGGTGCTCAGGTAATAGCTGGGTGAGTCTCATTTTGCCATGTGTGTTGAAGAAAGCCGCCGATCACCTGCACAGCAGCGTGGGTGACAGCAATGTCATTGTACCTCTGTTCCAGTGTGTTCCTCTGTTCAGGGTAAAAAATGAGGTGTCACAGTCAATTGGCCCACGCTTTTCACAATACAGCGCAGACCACACTCTGGCTTACTCGCCGCTGAGGTGAGTACAGGGTAAGTGTTTCTTTTCTTCCCTCCGTCCCTCTTTCTGTCTCTCACCGTCTGGCTTTCTCCTTTTCATTCTCTTCACAGGAAAGTTCACTCACTTAGGCCTTTTGGTGAGGTTTTTTGGTTACACTGAAGTCTTTTGCTCTAATTAAAAATACAATACACCAGCCAATGTTTCATTTGAAATTTATAGTAGCATTAAGCATTAAGACATTTGCTGTGTATCTGCAGAAGCTGGCTCAATTGATTCCAAAAGCACATTTCAGCTCCCTTAAAGCTTTCATCAGTGTTCAAAGCTGTCCCTTCTGTGTCTCAGTCCAACCTTTTGGTTCACAACAAGATATTCTGACACCTTCTCACCAAATTTATTGAAGATACTTGTGGTGCCCCAGACAGATGGATATTGAGTTTGCTGACCTGATCTTTAAGTTAGTAATTCCTTTTTCACCACACTTTGTTCCATAACAAGGTATCTTTTATGGTGTCACAGGCAGTGCTGTGGCTCTGAGGGTTTTCTCTCGTTTCTTATGTTCCCTTACCTTTTTTGGGTGTGTTTGTGTGTGTGTGTTTTGGGTGTGACGACAATCAGGACACCTGGCAGAGTTTCATTATGGGCCCTAATCTACCAATCAAGTCATGACTGAAATACTGTGGGCTTCCTGTGACTCGTTTCCAAATTATTCCATACCATCTTGTGGTTGAGTACTGCAGGTCATCTCTAGTTTCTAGAGTATGTCCGTGGTATCCACAATTTCTAGTCCTTTGTGTAACAATTGTTTATCTTTTGCTTCAAGATTCCCTAGTGTACACTTAAGTTCTTCGCTTCCTGGATCTTCAGCCAAACTATCTGGAACCTGGACCTCGCCGGCTTCTACCTGCCTGTCCCTGCTCAGACCAAGCTGTACCTGCCTTCACCATCGCTGCACACTTTTGTAATAAAGTCTATTAACCTTGTATCCTCCTGGGCCCTGTATCCGCATAATACAAGCCTTAACACATGGCCTACATTTCCATGAAAATTTCCTGTGATGCCTGATGTGAATCTCAGTATTTTTGATGACATGCTGACCTGTTTGATTTCACACCTTGCTGTTAAAATAATTACATATTTGCATAAAATGTCACCATTTACATAAATGGAATCTTAATGCATTAACCATAATTTTGTGCAACAGCTCCTTTCACTGCTGTTAATGTGGGTCACAAACAACGTTTAAAATCTTCACATCTAAACATTTATTGAAATTCACCTTATCCGAAAATATCCAAGGTCACCACAATTTTTTATAGTAAATAATAGTAGCATAAAAGTATCTAAACACTTGCACAACAACTGTCAAGATATTTACAAAAAAACTATAGTGTAGTTTTTTTGTAAATACACATATGTTTGAGATCCTATTAGCAAATATTGGGATAGAAAATCCTGTATGAGCAACTTAACTATAAAATTCCTTCATTTGCAATTCATCTGTTTTAACTCATTTTGTATACGCATTTTAAAACAGTACTAACATAAAGATCTGCACAGAAACAGCACGCATCAAAGCAAAACCTTTCACCAGACAATGTCATTAAATTGAACTAATGGAAGAATGCTATAGTTCCATCCTGGCTGTGGAACAGTGAACCAGCTCTTGAACCCTTGCAGAGTTAATCATGGGAGTTTGCCCATCCAGTCTACTTTTGTTTTGTGGACTCGGAGAAGACTTATAACTATGTCCCCTGGGGTGTCTTGCAGGTGCTGCTGGAGCCATTCAGTCCTTGTACAACCGACCAGAGGTGCATCCGCATTCTCAGCAGGAAGTCAAACACGTTTTCAGTGGATATTAGGCCCCGACAGGGTTGTGATAACACCTGAGCAAATTCCATCCACTGTGGAGACGGTGAGATGCAGTTGAAACCTACAGAAAAAGAAAGTATGTGAACATACTGATTTCATGGTCAAGAATGAACTTTCGCACTCAATTATTTTTCTTATGCTCCGGTTCATTATCAAGTAGGTTTACACATACAAGGAATTTGCGTTGGTATTTTGGTGCATTATAATAAAAATAGTAATTGGAAAATATAAAGAAAGATCAAACAAGTACTGTAAGTCAAGAAGAATGAGATAAGATATGAGAAATATTTTTCATATCATATCCCTAATCGTATTTTTAGGGACGTGCACAGACATTTTGGTGGGCAGGGGCTCAAGTGGAAAAAAAGGGCATTTTTTTAAACAAGACAAATATATTAACTCAACAACATTTTTACTTTTTTACAAAATAATCAGTTCACACAGAGACTACGGTCTTCTTTAGTATTCACTGGGTTTTTCACAGGAGCAGGCGACAGCAAAACAAACTCTGCCACAATGTGCATGTTTTCTATGCTACTAGTTTCAAGTATATATTTAGAATAAATGACATAGTTTCATTAATAGTTTGTTTATTTTTCACACAATAAATCGTTTCAATTCTTTTGGTGTTATTGGAATACTTAACACATAAATCTTTACACTAAACTGTGGCATTTGGCTGCAGGCAGAATTAAAATAAATGTTATTTAAATACTTTTACTTTTTGTTTTACAAGCAAGATGCCAAATGAGTCAAGATAACCTTCAGCTTCACACAGCCAAGCAACAGAATACTGAATTCAGTGAATCCATTAATGTATTGATCAAATACTTTATTATTGTTGCTATTATATTAGATTTACAGTGCACATGCGCACACACACACAATTACTAATGGTGAAATAGACTTCATGGACTTACACATTTGAGGGAGGGCGGTCTGTATTATATAAGGATCTATCAGCATACAACAAACTAATAGAATGGAGAGTTATTAGATGAGGAGCCTATCATCAAAACTATGAAGTTACTCTTTTTTTCATAGAGTGATCAATTTTGAGACTTTGGTCTATTTTGCTTGTCTTCTTTACTCTAATGGAAATAAAACTTCAAGAATACACCTTTGTTGGTTTTAAGCATACTAACCTTTGTCTATTTGCATCTGTAGATTTCTTCAATATAAACCAATACAAGCTTTCTGCATAAGCACATTTCAGAGGAAAATACTCTTGATGTAAATCATTAACTGGGGAAGTTCTGTGGTGATGTGCTTTAGTTATTTTCTTTATCCCATTCACCTGCAGTGACTTGTCGAATGTGTGTGCAAATTAGCATATATTTTAATTAGTTAACGCCTAATTTGCATATCAATTTGGCGATTGTGATGACGTTATTAGAGACAACGTTACTGTGTTCACCTGTAGTGTCTCCATCAGTACATTAGGTTGCATGGCCATGAGATATTGCCTTAGCTAAACTTCAGC
>JAPMOB010213768.1:0-35614 GCA_029875015.1 Lepomis gibbosus | reverse complement strand
TGGCCCTGCGATGGACTGGCGACCTGTCCAGGGTGTACCCTGCCTTTCACCCAATGTCAGCTGGGATAGGCTCCAGCCCCCCGCAACACTGTACGCAGGATAAGCAGTTGACGATGGATGGATGGAGAATAAAATAAAGTCAAGCAAGATTGGGAAAGGCTCTCCTATAAAAGTATGTTTTAAGAAGGGACTTAAAAGAGTTCACTGACTCAGCTGACCTGATTTCCTCGGGCAGGCTGTTCCAGAGCCTCTGGGCCCATAGTAGATGCACAAAAAGTAAGCATTAATGACCAAATCAACAAAATCTAAACATGACAGTAAAATCAGGCAGGCAAAATGCTCTGATTCTGAAATGCTCCTTGTGGGATAGGCAGTCTGAAGTTGATGGAATTAACATGGTCACATAGAGTTGTGAAAAAGGTAGTAGAAGCACAAAAAGGACAAATTAATAACAAGTAAATAATGTGGGACAGGCAGCACGCTCCGATGCTAAAATTCTTCTGAGACGCTTCCAATGGACTTTGACGCCAGGCTATGGGCACATAAAAACAGTGGCGAAGCCGTAACGTGTCGTTTCCTGGTGTAAGGAGTAAATATGGTTATATAAAATCACATGTCACACAATAAACAGTGAACAGAGGCTACAGTAAGCCATGTAAAAACAATAATTTCAAAATATGTAGCAATTTTTATTATTATTACAGATGCACATTCTTCAGGTTTATGTGACTGCTTCACATGACCAAAAGAATCCTCTCAGTGTTCTTTCTTCTGCACCATATCTTCATACCTAACTTCAGCCAGTATACCTTATATGCATTAGAATAAATTAAGAGGTGGTTATCTTTCTGTTAACATTATTACTACAGTAAATACAAAGGGGGGAAAAACTAACACGAGCAAATGTCATATCTTTCTCACAAAAAATCACTACCATGGGAGTTGCAAGGAGAGGGTGTAGCTCTAGTTTGAAGGCAACACATTTTTACACAAAGGATACATCACAATCTGGGGGCATAAGGCTTCCCAGGCAGAAAGGGTCTATAAAAGATGCAATTGAGATGCATTATGGAAATTTATGATCCAGCATTTTTTTAAATTTCGACAGATGCTTGAAGTCAAGATATCCTTTTTTGAATCTGTCTCATGTGAGTAATAGAATAATATAATCAGTACAAACATAGTAATACAGAACACTAGTTCACAGTTTATCATTTTAAGCCATGTATAATATAATCAATTAGTATTTATCATTTCATATTATGATATACATTCTTTTGTAGCTACTCAAAAGATAGTTTATTATATTTTTTCTCATATGATATCAGTATTATATCATAAAGACAGTCAGTCTATGCATCCTGTCCCTCCAGATAAAGGAAGGAGGAAGAGATTTGTTTGCCAGTCACAGGTGCTGCTGGAGCAGCCAAAGCTGAACAGAGTAGGCAGGATATTCATACACTGGCCTTTACTATTAGTTTACCTCATGAACCTAGAGGACATTAAAAGCAATAATCCACGTAGTAAAATGACAAACAGCAACAACATCAACACTGCTTCAGTACCAGACCACATGCCACAAGTCTGAATTTATGAATAAACAAAATTTTACTCAGCAAAAAATACCATCCTTACTGTCAACAATTTGACTACAGCATGAATTAAATTATTGCAGTGTTGCAGGTTTATCTATTAAAATAAGACTAGCAGAACAGTTTGCAGCTTAAAATCCACCAACTATGTCACTCTTGCAAACAGAGATACACATTTTTTAAAAACTTTACTAGATGTGTGTTTATCAAAGATAACTGACTGAACTCAATACAATACAATACATTACTTGGTTATTTCTAAAAAACAAACTAGTTAATGTCCAAGTTAATGTTAACAGAAGGACACAAGACAAAATTCACAAAGCTTATTTGCCTTAATCTTTCCATTTTTGCAGTAGATTCGCCCTTGTATACTGTAGCACAGTAGAACTCATTCCTGTCAAACTAAATTAATTATAAAATTAAACATTTTTGAAATGTCTTTTCACACAGTTTTAAAAAAAAAATGCATTTAAACGTCTACCAAGTCTATTAAAGAGCAAAGTAAATCCAATTTCATCCCTTCAAGGGGTACCAGACAGACAACACTGTAGGACCACAACAATGCCACCAGAATAGAATAAAGCATTTAAAAAAAAAAAAGACATTTCTTTTAATATTTTCTACCTTACAGAATAGTGAGTGTTTTAAATCAGTATATCTATAGGGCACCTTGGTGAGTCTAGGCCTCTGGGCCTGCACTTCCAAAAAACCTGCTATTGTGCCATGGGTTTAATGAAATGTTTTAATGAACAAAAAAGAGCAGGGTTCCAGAGTCACTTTTAACAATGTCCTCATGTATCATGTGTATCCTCAGGTCTACACTACTTGCCAAATGGAACATTACATCATTCACAAAGAAGTGTATGTCGAAACAACACCCCAAACCACCTGTTCTCTGTAGTAGGTGTCCGAGAAGCATTAATAAGGTCACGACTAAAGCTATAACTAATAGATGAATGGACATTAATTGTAAGAATATAAATAAATACATAAAGGATGGCTCTTGCCAAGAGTAGAGGAAGTCAACATTTTTTGTCATTCTAAGCACAGGCACAATCATCTGTCATGCTCATGCTCAGCCAAATAATAAAAGAATATCTAGTCCATTTAGATTTGATTTTATACATAAAATTTTTACGCAAAAAAGGTTTTTGATGTGGGTGTTCCAGTGAATGCTTTCAAGCTGTCACAATAAGAAGTCCATGCTTTTGCTCCTTCTGATATGATGTGAATGTGAATGATGTGTGTGAAGTGTAGGCAATGCTAAGTAATGCTCAAACCATTACCGACCATTGACTTCAGTTCAGCACAGTTTAGAGTTTTTAAATGTTAAAATGACATGTTTTGTTATCTTTTTGGATTTGACTGGTGTTGATGGTGGTGATCTGCTGGGTCTGAAGGGATGAGCAGCACTTGGATCAGGAGTAGTGGTACTCAAAAACCTCTGGTTTTTAAGGGACAACAATTCTCACAGCCATAGTTACACAAACCAGAAAAAGACATGATTCAGGAAACTTACTCAAGTTGGCTCCAAATGAGGCAAAAGAAGGGGAGTAAAAGCCGTCAACTAACGGTCCGTAGTGAGCGGGCTGCAGGATCAGACACGCAAAACTACGCACTACTACAATAGTATTGAGAAATGAACAGTGAATGTCCCAAACCCAGCACAGCACAGGGAAGCTCCCTCTCACACATGTAACACTAACTTTAAAAAAAAAAAACAGAAAAAGGAGATTATTAGCAAGATCCTGTTGTTTGTGTGTTCCCTCAAAATATGCCAGTAACTTATATGCCAGATGATATGCTTACAATAGTGCAAAACCTCATATTAGATGCAAGGCAAAGCATCACTGATCACTAAACTACAGGATTTATTAAGTATTATTTATTAGCTGCACAGGATCAAGAAAATAGACTCTGCAGATCTGTTTTATTTTTTGCCTATACACTGTAAACTATACACTGTAAACTGTAGAAAGTAAACCACTATTTTGGGGTTACTGCATGTTTATGACTGTAAATATACTATTGCTAATGGTTGTCGGTGACTTATATAGATATACTAACAGCTGTTAGGCGCTGTTTTTCTTCATCTTGAGCAGACGAATAGAATTGGTATACTGGATGTCTGTGCAGCTCCTGGGTTGGCTAGTAGAGGCCGATAAAGATCGTCTCCCCACCAAGCAACTCTTCTTCTCTCCTTCAATTTGAGGAGAGATACGAAACCTACCAGCTCATTGACCTCACCAAGATGGTGACCTGCGACGAAGGGCTCTACTGATAAAGAATAACAGCTGTTTTTGGATTGAATAAAGCCAAAAAAGTCTGCAGTTGTAAATGTAAATGTATATTGCTGCGTTTGTTGTTATTATTAGTCGGCTAATAACTGTGAGTTCAGGGATCTGAGTTACACAGCTGAACAGAGCTGAAGCTTAGCTTTCTTTATGGTGGTCAGACTGCGGTGTAGGATGAGAGGAGAGATATGTTGAAGGCACTAATTGCAGCCATGTACAGTGATGACAGAGTGATTTATGTTGTGATATAAGTTTATTCAGATGCTTGGTGTTTGATGTTTGTTTCGTGTTGAAAAAAAATGGTCGGTTTGAGATGCTAGATGTTATGTAACATGTAGCACTTGTTAGCATTTGCCCATTTTTCGGGGGGTATTTTGGGTGCACGAGATTTACATATGAAGGAGGAAAAAATTGAGACTGAGGCTCATGGTATAACTCTTTTTATTCAACTTTGCAATACAGTTTTCCATTCTACGGCACCATGTGACAAAATAAGAAATTGATTGTAATTTTGAGAGAGTAACTTTACCTGACACACAAATCATGGCTGGAATGGGTGGAATAATGTGTGGCTCGCACACACAGAATGGATAGCCAGCGGACCATGTGGAGACATTTGCTGAATTTGACAAAAGAAATGCAATGTGTGTTATGTCAACACATTTTGAACTTTTCACATGTAATTTAATGCTGTTTAGTCCTCATAGACCGTAACAACCAAAAGGAGGTTAGCCCTATCTGCTAGCACATCTGCCTCAAAGCCCTCCACCCCAACCACCTCAGACTCAGCAAAGAATGCGTTGGAATACCACGCACATTGACTTAAGAAATCAGCATGTTATTCAAACACTATATGGTGATACCAGGGTGCCAAATGTTGGAAGTGGATTGTCTGTGGGAAAAAATTCAGAGACCTTTTACACCTTAACTCTCTAGCTTCCCCTTATAAATCACCCCACTTTGTTGCTCTGTAGCCCTATGGTGTTAGGTCACATTCTTACCTCCAGGGTGATTTGTCAGCTTCCAAGTCTGACATGAAATGAATTTGCCATTACAGCAATTGAGGATACTGAACAGAATAAACAGATCGATTTAGAAACTGCTCTCCAAAACTGTTTTAAAGTTTCATGAGACCTGCAAACATTGTAATATGACACTCCTGCACAGGGGTGCCATTGATGGAAGAAATCTTTTCAATGATTTAGGGGGCCCAGAGCTGGACACAGGCCCTGTAACAAACCAGGGATTGTAGATATTTATTGCGTCTCAGCTATTGTTAAGCTGTTGTCAGAAGCTTAGAATTTGCAGTTTCGCCCCTGCTCTTGCATCCTTCAGAGATTACCTCTGTTATTGTAATATCAAAAACTCGTTAAAAAAATGGACAGCAGGGAAGGCCACATTTTATTATCCCTCTGTCCACCCATCTTCCTGAAACCAGCAGTGTTTTATTCACAACATTCCTGGGTTTAGTAATTAGTTGACTGTTGATTAAAAAAGGGCTTTAGAGAGAAAGAAGAGATCCAGCAATTACCCAGCATATTAATCCCTTTCAATGGCTTCATTAGAATGCTGCACGCACCCTGGTTTCAAGTTTTACATTTAAATTTGACTCTGAGATTTTTACACTGCAATTTGCACTTTTAATTTGCACCTCCCATAATTGTACATAGCTGCTTTGTGCTTGAGTTGGTTTGTAAGTGGAACCATCGTTTTGCCCTCCCATTTGTGTGACTGACTGTGGGGCCCCACAGGTTTGGATGAGACAAACAACTTTTTTGCAACATCCCAAAGCTTATTTTCCATATTGATTATTTTCTCTTTTCTCTCATGACCACTGTACTACTTTCCTATAAATTACCTCACCATAGAGATGATAAAGGTGTGTCCATCACAGGGCACATAGAAACAAACAACCATTCACACTCACATTCACACCCAAGGACAATTTAGATTCACCAATTAACCTATTAACCTATATGTCTTTGCAGAGTGGTATTTTGAGTAGTACAAAATATATATTTTAAGTACAAAATATATTTACATATTAAACTTTAGCACTGTACAATATAAAAGCAATAATACAATACACATAAAAGGTAGCCTGTAAAAAACAACAAACAAGGTGAAAGCAAATGCTATTCTCCAGTAAAACTTTGAAAACACATCTGTACTCTTACTCACCTTGGCCACTTACAACAGGAAAAAAGCAAGTTTCCAGTTGTGGTTTGGAGGAAGAGCGGCAAGCCCACTTATCAAAAGGATGGCAGTTTCCATCTCTGGCTTACCCCTCCCTGGGTTTGTATGAATGATTAGTTCCTTTCTGAACATCTGTGAATGAATGGGATTAATTGACATGTAGTGTAAAATTGCTTGGAGTGACTGGAAGTCTAGAAAGGTTCGACACAAGTACAGTCCTTTCACCATCCATGTTTTAAAAGCGTTTGTGGTCGGTCACAGCAGTAAGCGTAAGTGTGGCTATACAGGCACAAAAATATCCTTCATGTCACACACAGAAACACTGTAATAATGCAGAGGATTAGAACTCCACAATTTCAATATTGCATTCTACCACAATCACTTCATACTGTGCTTAAAACCTCAAGAACTGAAACGAGTTCAGTTCCTCTAATGAATACTACCCACTGCCAAATACCATGACCCCATCTCTCTAAAGCATAGCCAGTCAAAGGATTCCTGTACATCCAATTAATGTAACACATTACACACTTCCTATCCAGAGTTCTCCCTCAATCAAATCAGACTCCACATTTGAGATAACAAGTAAGGTGTTGACACTTCTATTGATTTGTAACGCATGGATGAATGCAGGAGGAAAATGTGAGACTTTTCACATTGCTGCGGTAGATCCATAAGCTTCTTTAAGTATGTAGAGGTAATACATTCTGGAAATTCCCAGAAGACAGAGCAGAAACACACAAAACTGATTATCTTTCAGTCACACAGCCATAACTAATGGCATATGTCGATTGTGCATTCATCCATCGTCAACCGTTTATCTTATGTATCTTGGTCGCGGGGGACTGGAGCCATTCCCAGCTGACATCAAGTGAAAGGCAGGGTACACCCGGGACAGGCTGCCAGTCCATCGCATGGCCACATATAGAAAAACAGCCAGTCACACTCACACCTAAGGACAATTTCAGAGTCACCAATTAACCTAGCCTGCATGTATTTGGATAACATGACAAACTCCACACAGAAAAGCCTGGAACGACCAAGGTTCGAAACCATGGCCTTCTTGCTGTGAGGCGACAGTGCTAACCACTGCACCACTGTTCCACCCCCTATGTTGATTGTGACTGATAAATATGATTCATTCAAGCTTAAAAGCTAGACTTAGGGATGTTGTGAGGTATTTTATTAATAATATGTAGCACATTTTTTTCAAGTGGGCTTACCTCTGTCTGGTCTGCTTTAATTCCTGCTCATCTTTCATGTAAGAATTTACATTATTCGAGGTTCTTGTTTGTGCTCCTACCCACATGTATTATTAACTCGCATACAAGCGCATGCACACATGCATTTGGGAGACTACGCCATTAATTTAATGGCTATTCCATCTTAGATGGATGGAAAAGGGGAATGTGGGTGCTTATGTTTAGTCCTAGCAGATTTGACCTCAGTGGTACGTGACTGCAGCCCGCCCACACATGCAGTTAATCTATACACAGCATAGTTCTTACCTCCATTATTTTCTATTTTTCCTCCCTCTCTCCTGTTCATTCACTATATTCATATACAGTACATCCACATACATGTGTGCGCACAATCACCCAAGACACACCGCTCACACACCAGGCTGCACCTTAAGGCTAACAGTGTCTGCCTAATGGAGTTAGTGATATATCCATTGGATGCTCTGCTCATTTAAAAGTCAGTGGAGGGAGGAAAGGAAAGGAAGGGGAGGAGGTGGGGATGGTGAAAGGCTAGAGGCTACAGAGAAAACTGCAGCACAAGGGAAGAGGACATATAGATGAAGAAGAAGAGGCGCAGGGAGAGTGAACAATGGTTGCAAATGACAACATTAATCCTACATCAGGGCTATCACTGAAGGGGGGAAATGTGTATGTGTAAACAAGGCCACAGAGGTGCCCTGAATAATGTAAATATTTCACTGGGCCTATCCTGGCCAATGTTATTTTTCAGTATTCTATGCGTCTCAGCAGGTTTTATTATGACACAAGCCAGAGATGAAAAGAAACAAAAAGTGAGAAGAGAAAATGATTTTGCCTTGTAGTGGCCTTATCCAAATGGCCAAACACCCTTTAAGTGACACTGCCTGAGCTCTGAGCCCAAACAGTATGGAGGATTAGAGCATAAAGCATAAATTAAAGTACTGAAATGTCCCATTTACATCTGAGTGGTGCAACTTAATGATCATTTCAAAGTTAGAAGTAAGGGATTATTACTGGGAAGCATTAGTCTTAATGTCCAGGCTGTTTTTATTTCTCTTGTGTGTTGATATTCAACCTCTGATTCCAATAGGCCTAGTTTATAATTACATTATAGTGGTTGCCATTTGTCAGCTAATGGTATTCCTTATTGACCTCTCCAAGGCTTATCGCAGTGTGGTGGCTGTGATCACTCCCGAGGCTAAGAGCTGTGGTGTCCATCCGCTAATTTTCCTCTTTTCCTCATATAACTGCCCCATTTTTCTCACTCCTTCCTCCTGAAATTTTCTTCTACATGGTTGACCTGACAGGATTTTATTCTGGGCACAACTCTGGTGCAACTCTCCCTACTTCCAACTTTTTTAGTGTGAGAATATATGTGTGAAACTGTATGTGTGCTTATGTGTGTAGTGCATGCACATGTTAATTTACAAATACAGTGTATTGTGGGATTTCCCTGGGGTGTGATGAATAGTGCACAGTTTTAAAAATTCACTTTGTACATATGTTAAAGTGTAACTGCCCACGATACTTTAATTCTCACAGAAACCTGGTTCACTCCCCATGTTTCAGTTGAAGACTGTTGCTGGATATATTTTATTTGTCACAGGAAACGTAAAAGAGTTGATGGATAAATTCATGTAAAGAACTTCTTTATGCCATGTCTACTTAACTCTTCTTAAGAGCCTAATGAATATGACTATATGCTCTGGACACATGAACTGGGGAATGCTCACATTACTACTATTGGTATTAACCCCTTCCTAAACATTGCAATTAGTGATTCAGGAGATTAGAACTTTATGGTAAATGTATGCATCTCTGAGCTGCTCATCATGGATCCTTTACTTAACTGGTTCTACTGCATCTCAGAGAAGCAGAGAGCTCAGTTTTGAAATAAATAAATCTATCTCATCTGATATCTAAACCAAGCAGCATGTTTCAACCAAATATGAAATATGTTGCTTAATCTAAAGCATCATATTTCATTGTAATCTGTATTGCATCACTGTAAATTGTGTCAGATATACCTGAAAACTGAAAAGGCAATCAATATCTATTACAAAAAGAAATGTCAAACACTTTAAAATGAGCAAGATTTCCTCATGATGACATATAACATTCCAAAAAACAGACAAACAACCCCCCCCAAAACCTAGAATTCTTGCAGTTTCAAATCAAGCTCCCAAAATATTGAAGGTGTCACTTGAGGATTAAAGTTGGGTAATTTATTAATTTTTTTAATTCAATACTGTAATGATAATTTTTATGCTGACGATGCCATCTTCTAGTCAAGTCAAACGTTTTTCATCCAACTGGAGGAAATTTGGTTGCCGCCAGGTATACAAAAATAGTCATCATAAAAAACATAATCAAACAAAGCTATACATTTGACTTAACAGCAAATCAGGCCTTCCCTATGTCACAGTCTGCCTTTGTCAAAACTTGTTCTAAAGTTCAGAAATATTAAAAGTGGAAAAAAATCATCAATTCAATCAATTCTCTGACTGTTCTGTGCCAAAAAAAGTTGTTTGACCTCTGAAATCTATAAACAAGAACCAATTAAAATAAACTGTAGTGATTAAGAAAAACGTCCTGGAGTAGCTTCACTGGAAATGAGCTGGTTTAACAGTCCACATATCTCAAGCCAAATGCACTTCTATGGCAGATTTTAGAACGATGTGTTGAAAGAGGAAGTGAAGGAATACCATTTGGAAGACTGGTGTTCCACCGCTGGTGTGGTGATGGATGATGGATGGACAAGGGTAATGTATTTGGTTTACTCTCTGGGTCATCCCGTCTTGCGCGTGTGTGTGTCCCACTCCAGCTAGCCACATCATCAATTAAGAGGGATGCCCCTTCCTACAGATATAAAGGGTGGAGCTCCGGTGCCCCATTTCCTCCAGTGCACAAGCATTGCATGGAAGTGTGTTTTTTACCCACCAAACAACATGCTTCAGCCTCACCAAAGGGAATGTCAGTGTCACACTGACACATTTTGTTTTGTATCATTTCTTTCAGAATTTTCTGTTCTTTTCTTCATGCAGTCAGCATGTTTTAATATTAATGAGGGGAGTTTCAGTGACCATTTACCGGCAACTATGGCCATTTCAAGGGTCGGACATGGAGCTCCCTCACATGCACCACATTTCAAGTTGATTGTGATTTATAAAGGAAACATTACTTACAAGTGTGCGTACACATGGTGTTATGTCTGAATATTTTTTCCTTTTATAAATAAGACCCCTGGTGGCACAAATTGTTCTTACTAGGACAAGTGATGGTGTTTTTTTCAATAATTTCACCAACTGTGTGTCCTTAATAACTTACAGGACCTTACTAAAGGTTTGCCTGAGTAAAAATGTGTGCAAACTTGATATCACCAGATAATTAGCACGTAAGCAGATCTATTAATGGTGTGCATGCAGAATGACGTCTTTCAAAAGTGCAAGATAGCAACTGTTGTTCATTTAGTACTTTGCCTTAATGAATATGCAATTTAGGGCGTAAGATGGAAATGCATTCATTTACTACACACAATGTGATCTACCAAGCCTAAATGCAATTTCACGTGAGTGCAACAACCTCTGTACTTAATAAATTTGAAAGGAAGGTGCAAACCGCCAAGTGTTGCGCAGAGATGGCTGCTGTTATTGTTGCCAGAAGGAGGCACAGCCATAATGAAAGAAAACGTAGATAAATTAACAATATTAGATAATATCATTCTATGAACTATATGAATAGTATGAATTTTCAATTATGATTTTTTTTTGTATTTTCCTTTAGCTTTGGCAATACTGTTGTATTAGCATTCTTGTCAATAAAGCAAATTTCTTTTCTTTTTTTCTCCGTGAGATGGAAGAGGGACGCACTGAATGACACAAACCAAGTTTTTTACACTGTGGCTGCTTTCCTTCCCAACTCTTCATGGCAGAAACCATTAAAACATAGAAAACCCTCATTTGAATATTCCCACCTCCATTGTGTTTGCTCCTGTTTTCATCTAGGCAATAGTTATTAGTAAATCGTCCATAACAGGTATTGAAATAAACTAATTTAAAATATCACTGCATTTCAGCCAAAGGAGTGAATGTACGGAACAGCTGCAGTGAAGAAATGAAATCATGTACAACAATAAGTAAATTTAAAAGACTATTTAAATTAAAGATATTAAATGGATACGGAAAGGACTCGAGAGGTTAGTATTGCATACAGGTGCCTAGGTCTACATATTAAGTTTAGTATGAAGGTGTTATTAAATGATTTGCTAAAGATAGATGGAAATAAATGAGAAGCATCAATTTGTTTTGTATTTATCTAAAGGTTAAAAATAAATAAAAATAAATAAAGAGAAAGGGGGTAGGACTTTGTTATGAAATTCTTCCTACTCCTTTTTGAACATGGGAATTTCTAATTTGAACCACTTACAATCATTTTGGAAGATTGTGCTGAGAAGTATATGAATTTATGTAGCAGTTATTTTAATTTTAATTTTATATATGCATGTATGTTTGTATATCGTTTTGTTTTTCTTGTTTTTTTGATTTCTTTTTTACATGTTCAAAATAAAGTAAAAAAAAAAAAAATTGCACATGCAATATTTTAGAATGCACACGCAATTTAGTACTCTTTATTTGGGATGTTAGTAAATCGGGCCCATAGTCCGTTAAAATGTATTTTCTAAATATTTCTTCATCGCCTTCATGTTAAAAGTAATTTCTGCCCTGCTGCTGTCCCCATGTGTCTCTAACGTTCGGCCATTTCATATTTTCTGTTTTTGAGTGAGAAAACCGCTCAATCTAAAGCTTGATTTATACACCTGTGTAGGGTCTACGTGCGTAGCTACGCCATAGGCTATGCATGTAGCAATGCATTTATACTTTATACTGTGTAGTGTCTCTGTCATTCTGTAATTACACCCCCAAACGCTTGTTGGCGATAGCACTACAGCATCCACTGCGTTGTTTTTTGCCGGCAGAGCAGGCTAACTTCCGGTTGCCCAGCCGACCAGCCACAGTTCTTAACGTCTGCGTCGCCTTGACGTGTAGTTACTTTTTTGAGGAGGTGCATGTCAGGCTACACCATAGGTGACAGCAAAGGGAAGGGGGCTACGCAGAGGCTACGCCGTCGAGTCAACGCAGGAGTATAAATTGCACTTAACATTACAGAAATTCTGTGACTGTCATCGTTTCAGTTGTTTTCTTTGCAACATAATGAACATGCAGAAATACATTTGAGTATCATACTGTATTACTCAATATTGAAATAAATCCAGCCAGAAACATATATAACTTTTAAGTAAAGTAGCCTAATTAATGTCTGTTATGGTTATTATCACAACACATCGGTGTCAAGGAAATTTGATTCATTTTAATATATGCTACTCTTGTCATTATTCTAATGTGCTTCATCAGGATGATTGAATTGATTTATTGATTAGACATGATTTATTTTGGATAAATTGGTATGTTAATTGATTAATAGACAGCTTTTTACTTTAGAATACACAAAATTAGTTGTTAGATTAATCATCTTGAAAAACAAATGTTAGGTATAGCTCTAGGTAAATGTAAAAGTAATTAGAGAAGTACACATTAAAAAACAAGAATGTTCGTGATTTTGTCTGTAAGATCATTCATTTCATATACTGAAATTTCATGTCCCAGCTCCAAGAGGATCTTTTTTAAATGTGTATGTCAGTATTGTGTCGATTCATGTAGTCTGTGGGTGTTGTGGGTGTTTTAGTTGGTGCAAACTTTGGATGAGTGTGTTGTGTAAAACCACACTTGATGATCTAAGCACTTCTGTAGTTTGAATCATTAGGGATGCTGCAGTGTGTCATAGGAAAAAGTCATCCTGAACTCAACTGGAGGACAGTACATGCCTCTGCATATATCATTGTGCATCCTCATACTCAATATAGTAACTTACAGTAATTAAGTTTTTATCCACCTCTCTGTTCTCCCCATTCCTTCACTGTATAGTCTCTTTCTAACAAGGTTGTATACCCTCACATTATCTTTCATTCAGAACAAAACCTCTTATGTAAGATACATATTTTGTGTTTATTATACCCATCCAGATATTGCATACTAAGAACGCTGACCTTGGTAATGACCTCCCTGATGTTTCTGTAGTGAAACTATGATTGATTAACTGACATGTTTTTCAATGTCCAAGAGATAAGTAGTCAAAAATGTATAAAGCCACAGATGTTTGGGATAGTAACATCATACTCATACATTAAATACATACCATTAAGAGTCTTCAAGTTCAGCCTGCTGAGACAGACAATGCCCTTGAGTCAGTAGTATTGTAAAGATAACAGGAAATTAATGGAGAAAGGCCCTCATGGGGGTTGTTTAGGGGTAACCCCTGGTATTGTACCATATTAAGTCTGCACTATTAGGAACAATGTCCATACCTGCCACTACCCCCGTCAAAATACATAAAACTTTGTCATTCCTTTGTCATATGTCATTCCTCACCTGTTTTTAGGTCAGTTCAAGTTAGTTTTATATACATGCCTTACAGCATACAACAACCTCTATTTTTAAAACCTAAATTCAAAAAGGACGCCCCCCCACAAAAAAAATAAAAAAATAAAACAAAAACAACAACCTTTAAATGGGGGGAAATGGAAGAAATCTTAGGAAGAGCAACAGAGGAGGACATTCAATAGATATTATTAATGTTCAAGCCAGCTCTTAGTCTGTGACAAAAAGGAGGTGAGACACAACAAGTTTGCATGCCAACAATATGATTTATTATAAAGGTAATAGAAAGTTCAAATAATCACCAAAAATATGTGGTGTGTCAAAGTATGGCTATCAGCAGTGAATGGGTGAGTGAGGTGTGTGTGTGTGTGTGTGTGTGTTGTCAGGATAAAAAAAAACACAGGACAAACTGGGTAAGATGCCAGCCTAGGAGGACAGAGAACAAAAGACTGATCAGTCCCAAGGTGGTAAGCCACAGTTGAAACAGCGAAGCCGACCAAAGCCTGCACGGACAGTTCCATGTAGGCCCAAAAATGACGTGAAAACCCTGTGACATCCCGTCGCACATGACAGATGTAACCGTATTGCTTCGATTATAAACTCTCTAAACAACTAAAAAAAATAAAAAGACTACTCGGCCATCAGTGACGCTGCGTTGGTGTTTGACAGATGAGCCTTGTAGGTGGGCTGATTAAACACTGACAAACACACTGAACCATGAAACTTTTTGTTGGCGCAGCTATGCAGCTACCAGAATTACGGTGCCGGTGTTCTACGTCATCAAACCACGGTTATGCTGCGCAATCATGCGCAGTAGACGCTGGTGCCAACAGGAAGTAGCTCTGTAGTAGTATTTCATTGGTCCAAAACTGGCTTCACTGCTGTCCATTCAAATCAGTGGGGTGGCTTCGTACAGTAATACACTGTCTATGATCAGTCCTGGCTAATTAAGCTCTAAAGGTAGAGCTGCACAGGTGGTTACCCAGCCCAATCAGCCTCCCTGCCTGCAGCTTCCTGCAGGAGAAGAAAGAATGAAGGGGAGCAGCCGTAACAGTACAATATACATCAAAGTATCAAAATTACAATATGGACTGTCAGGATGATAGTCTTGTCCTCCTCAATCAGAAGAAGCAAGAGCGGTGCCTATTTCACAGAAACATCTTTTTATGAAAGCGTTCTCTATACCTTTGATGTTTTGGTGGCAGCAGCCCTCGAAGACTTTGCCATGGCATGATGAGAAGGACAACCATCACGTCCTTGTCTGCAGAAACAATGGTTATGCTTATGTTGTCAGAAATGTTGTTTAACTGACTTGCATTTGTATGACAGTGGCTCATTCCAGTGCTTTCTGTTAAATTACCTCAACTTCAAAATATGTACTAGATTGCCCTTAATGCCAAGAATAGTAGGAATAAATTCCTGTAGACACCACTGCATTTCAAAAGTGAGGGTAAAGGGAAAGCTTTAAACAGTAAAGGTCAGCATTTATCTAACTTTTTATTTGTTACAGTACAAATTGTCTGCTTAATTTGGTGTCTGGTAAGGTTGCTAATTAATTAATAAAACAAAAGTGTGTGAGTCGTGTAATGCAAAAGGTGTTTAGTGCAAAAATGCTTAACAAATCATCATTGTCTACATAATTTGACACTTTTGACTCAGTGACATATACAGCACAGATTGCATAACAGATGTTTTATGTATTTATTTATTTATTTTATTTTCTTTAAAATGAGCTGTTTAATGATCAAACAACTACAATCAATATGAAATTCTTGAACATTTCCAACATGAAACTGGGATAGTCATCCTAATACTACTCATTCTCACTACGCACATTATGAGTCAACTGATAACCAGGTAGAACACCCTTAGGAGGAGGCAGAGGAACAAAGGCTCTTGAAGAGAGTTGAATCAGAACCCTACAGTAAAGCAGACTGAAACATCACAGTCAGTTAAATGGCGACAGCAAGGTTGAGAAATGTACATTTATATTAATCTCATACTTTACATCAAATATAAAGACAGAGCACATCTCTTCTTCATTTTACCTTGCTAAGATTGAACAATTTTTATTGTGAATGGTAATATGCACTGGTAATAGCAATGTGAGCAGTTGTCACTTTTGTTGTTTTAGTTTCTAAAAATTAAATTGTATTTTCCTTATCATCATTTTATCAGGTTTATCAAATATATCTGGGGATGAAAGACAAATTGCACTATTAATTATAGACACACAAAGTTTATTGAAGGATCCTGTTAACGGGGCGCCGTCAAGGGATGGCCAGAGGCTACCCCAATAAAATTGCATAATAAAATGCTACTGTATATATTATATTTTACATTAGATACCATTCATTTAAGTGAATAATTAATGATATTTTTTCACAATGGTTCATTGGAAAGAAAATAACAAATGCAGCCAGCGACCCACTATCACTGTCACACTCTGGCACCTGCTATTGCTGACTGTACAAGTTTGGCTAGTTAGCTGTTTGAAGGGATTCGGATCTTATGGCTGCGTTCGTTTCCAGGAGCCGGCTCTTTCGGCTCCCAAACAGCTCTTCATTTGGTACCACTTCTGCAACAAGTGATAAATATACAAGATTCATCATCTGTAATACAATGACATATTCTGTCATATTGATGGTTTAAAAGTGGGATATATCAAGAATAACAAACCAAGTTGATTGTAAAAAAATAACACCCAAATAAAAAAAAGAGTATAGTTGATAAATAATTCTTAATCAGCTCTCACTTAAAAGAGTTTACTCACAGAAGTGAAATTCCGTTATAGCTTTCCCATCTGTTCTCACTCGCCAACTCGTCGCACTGGGTAGCCCTATAATGTCATAGTTCAATGCACTTTTTGACTATAAAGGTAGGTATATGAAATTTAACACAGTAAGGAGGTGGGGTTGATGGACGGCCAGAACCCAGACTTTGAACCAGGAGAGCGGTGTTCGTGTGAAACAAAAAGTCAACATTAAATAATGATATTTGTATTTATTTATTTATATGATGTTTGTTAACTTACGTGTTAACTGACGTATGTAGTTATTTTAACCCGTGATCTTTTCCTAACCTCAACCAAGTAACCAAGTACTTTATGTTTCACAACTTTAATTAACGTGTTGTTTAAAATGGGGATGTTTCAAAACACCAGCGTGTCATTTTGAAAGTCTAACTGGAAATTGTATATGTATTGTTGCTAAGAGTTGCTAACTTGACTGAAGAGTAAACGTCTAAAAATTAAGCTAAAGGAGTATCCGATGCCAAAGGGCCTTGACCAAACGTCAAAATGTGATGAGTTGGGAGTGAGAATGTGCTGCGGATACAGGATCAATAGCACTATAATATCTGTATACCGTAAAACTTTATTAATAGATTTTATTTGCTAAAATAACTGAATTGACCCTGCCTGTATTTGGGACAGGCGTCCATATGGGACAGGCCTTTTAATTCTTCTTGCACAACAACTGAAATAGGCTACTATGAAACAGTTTATTTATTTCAAACAGAACATTACTTATATTAAAATTATCCAATAATATCAACTACACGTCATTCATTTGATCTAGCTCTGACAGACCAGGTCTGTCTGGGTAGCTGATGCGCTTTTATTTTGAAGGCAGCAATATAATGGAAACAACAACATGGTGCAGGATGAGAGAAGTGTGGCAGAAGTTAGCAGACAGAGAGCGATGGACTTCACATGACAGTATTTACAACTTGCTGTCATGTGAAGCTGTTTTGATTCTTTTGATTGATAGACCCTTACAGCCTAAATGAATATAAATAATCAAAGAATGGACACATTAGGACTTAACAGCTCTTCAAAGGTAAGTGAGTCTGCACTTTTTTTCCCTTTTCCTCTCTTGTACCATGCAGGTTACACCGGTAAATATAAGAACTAGACTTTGGGGCTTGTTGTTGCTGTTATTTGAACTGATCGAGTGAATTGTGGAGAATCTAACCAATCTAAGGATGTATAGCATGTCCATATCAAACGTTTAAACATTAATATTTGTATTAATGATCCAAGCAGCTTAGAAGCAGCTAAAGCGGGTGACCCTGTGGGGTTTTGTACATCCAATGAACTTCAATCGGGACCTGCGTTTATTTGTCAAAATGTGTTCCCACATCAGGCCAGTAAAAAGGGAAGGCGGCAATTTGGGATTCGGCTGTTAATTGAAGGGTAGATTAAATATGAAGCTAGAGTTAGCAGGTAATTAGCCTAGCAAAGCACAAAATGGAGGATAAGTTAATAGTAGTTGGTAGTAATATTACTAAGCGTTAGATGTGATGGTATGCACTATGCAGTTTTTCTTAAATGTTGGACAGAGCCAAGCCAGCTACTAACACCCACCACAAAGTCATCTAAAAAGCTTTAAATTAGCCTTAAAACATGCAAAACGTGTGAATGTGTGCAGTTGTCCGCATGGTCTGCATTCCAATTGCCAAGGTAGTCCATATTTAAATGCGCACTATGCTGACTCTACCACACTAACTTGAATTGGAATGCAGGCCACAGGGACATTCACAGTTGGGCGGAAAGAGTACTGCTCATAATAATTGCATATTGGGTTTTTTATATATATATATAGTGTTGAATAGCTCAAGTGTTGTAAAGTTCAAGTGAGACAATTAAGTGCCATATGTTCTTGAATGATTGCAGGTTTGATAAAGATAATATATTCATTCCTTTCTCTCTTTTTTCTTTCTTTATCCTCACTGAATATGAGCGGCTAAAAGGAGTGGAATGACAGCACACTTAGACAGGATTAAAGAAGCTCTGTGTGTACTCACTGATATTCCTCTCTTTCACACAAGGCTTTATAGCACTGTCTCACTTTTGCCCCTCTCTCCTTCTAATTATTCCAATCCTATCATCTTACTCTCTTACCCACCACCAAGGCCTTACTGTCTCAGTCCAAAAATCTCTGCTGTCCTTTTAGTACAAAACCTCCCTGTGTCATCCTTAATGTTTTCCTTTCCTTCCCTACTCTTCATTTCCTTCTTTCCCTCTTCAGTTCCGTCCTCTCATCTCCTGCTGTAGCCCCCTACCGATCCACTGCTCTCAGGTTGTCAGATAAAGGTGAAGATCTCTCTTGGACTGCTTGGCTCTGCTTTTGTCCTTCTTTAGGTTTTTTCAATTATTTTCACCCCCATCTCCGAACTATAGAATTTTCTTTTGAGCTCCAGTGGTGGCATTTCTGATTTGGCTGGGGCGAGGAGGGAGAAGTTTGCAGTGAGTGACCTTTGTGGATTTCTAAAGCTCATTATTCCTCATTGGACTCAGTTGTGGTGCTGTGGGGAGTGGCACAAGTCTAGTGACAGCTGATACTGGGCCGCTGCAGATCCTGGTGAATATTGTTTCTTTCTTGTGTTTTTTCTTGCTCTCATTCATTCTTGTTCTCATTCCCTCTGCTTCTCCTTCTGGCCTTTTCAGTCATTTCTCTAGCTTTCTCTGTATTTCCATTCCACTAAACGCTTTCTATGTCTTTGCTCTGTTCTTTCATGTCTCTATAAGCTTGGCTAAATCAAAGTGACTCTGACAGAAATGTCATAATCAGTCATTCCACTTTACTCATTCACATTTGTTATTACATTTCTGTGCTGTTGACCTTGATTGCATCTAGAAAGACCATTTAAGTACAATAGTAAATAGAGGCAAGATGAAGCTGAAACTCATTTTGTTATTTGTAGATCCCGCAGTTACGTCATGTGTTCAGTTTTTGTCTGTAGTCACTTTCTGTTTTGTTTGAGTTACTCATCTTGGGTGAGTTCAACCTCAAAATGTTTTGCAACGGATTTTGGATTGAACCGCATGTTTCCTTGAAATGTTGTGCAACGTTACGCAACAGGCTTCGAGGTATTTTTTCCCCTGTTTGGTGGGCGTGTCACAAGTGTTAACCAATCAGCTGCGACAAGTCTGTAAACACAATGGTGTTAAAAAGGTATGAAAATGCAGTGTGTTCGAGGCACCACCGTTTCCATTGAAAAAAAAAATTTTGCTACATTTTTTCTGAGCTGAACTCGCACCTTGTGTTTCATTTCAGGGGTGAGTTCAACGACAATTCCTTGCAGTATTATGCAACGTTCCGCAATGGACTTCAAGGTATGTTTTCTTCCATTTG
The DNA here is from genome assembly GCA_029875015.1 of Lepomis gibbosus. NCBI lineage: Eukaryota > Metazoa > Chordata > Actinopteri > Centrarchiformes > Centrarchidae > Lepomis > Lepomis gibbosus. Next base: position 15,678 of record JAPMOB010213768.1, on the reverse strand, counting down.
GTGGGCATTTCACAGGTGTTACCCAGTCAGCTGTGAACGTTTGTAAACACAACAGTGTTAAAAAAGCAGGAAAATGCAGTACACTTGCATACACAGCAGGGTGTTCAAGGCACCACCTCCTCACTTGCTACGTTTTGTCAGTGCTGAACTCTCCACTAAATACCCGCTTTCACTTTGTGTCAGTTTGGCTTGTTCCTACTATCAGTGCTCTAGCAGTTTTCTAGTGTTTGCCTTCTAGTGTGTTTTCAACTCCTGTCTTGTGTTTTTGGAAACTTTTGCCTGTGATTTTTTTGGACTCTGTTCAATAAATCAGAATGATTAAAACTACCTGGAGTTGCGCTTTAGTGAGTCCATTCCCACTTTGTGTTTGCCTCTGATATATTTACTTTCTTTTCCAACTGGTTTGATTTCACATTTGGGGTTTAGACTAAACATACCTCATGGTGTTTTGAAATATCCATTCATCCATCCTTTAGCAATACCCACTTATCCTTGAGGGTCACAGGGGATTGGAGCCGAGCAGCTGTCGTTGGGCAAGAGGCACGGTACACCCTGGAAAACACCTGAGGGTGGACAGCATTGATACAGTACATGTCTTTCTACAAGGACATGCGAAAATTTGAGTTTTGGGATGGGTGGTATGAAACAGATATTAAATTCTGTTTCAGAGTTACAAAGGAAAAGAAGAGGTAGGGCAGAGAAGAGGAGGAGAAATAGTGGCATGTACTGGCTTCAAAATATCCCATCAGAACTAATTCATGTCTGTCACAACACTGATGATATATGATGCAGATGGAAAATTTTGATTTGGAAGTGTTGTTGTAGTCTTGTGGATGCTCCTTGCTTGCAGGCACACAGCATATATACAAGAAATTTATGATGAATGAGATGTTGTGTGTGGAAATAGGTCCCCCAACCAACAACACAGGAGTGTAACCACATGTAAAGTCAAGTGTGGGTTATAATCATGACTAACCATGTAGATATGCATTTTGAGTGTGCACAACATATCCTTGGTTGCCCTTCTGTCTGTACTGACTTACTGGTAGCCTTAATATGAGGGGTGTTTTGTCTGAAAAAATATACCCATGCTACCACTGTAGCCTGGTGCACATAACATTTTATCTGTAGTGACTAACCTAGGTTGAGCATGTTTGAGATTGCAAAAAGACACCTACATGTTTTTCCATTTACACTTCATTTTATTATCATTTAATCATGTTGAAATGAAGGTTATCGGAAGTTTAATCAGGAAGACTATCATTATGCTTCTGATTCATTCACATTTCCTTTCCTCTCTTTGTCCGTCTTTCCTGCTTCCAACTCAACCAGCTGACTATGGGCATTCACTCTTTGAGCTAAATCAATCAGATTTTGCCACAATCTCCCTGAGCTAATCATGCAGTTGCCTGTCAGACTATAAAACTGTTCTCTTCTCTGCTGCTGTCAGCTGTCATTGCAGTGCAAAATCAATGCTTTGGAAGCGATATCCCTGTAAAACTGTACATTTCATACACAGATTTGGGGTTCAGTATCTTGCCCAAGAACACCTGCTCTGTGGGTTGGGGAAGCCATGGCTCAGACCACCGAAATTCCAATTAGTGAGCAATCCGCTCTAAGCCACAGCAAACTACACACTACCTAACCAAAATGATGACATCACGACGGAGTCTACTCCCCAAAGACCCTCCACATATTTAAACTTTATTGTGCAGCACATCGGTAGCTTTAGATCACTATACATAGTGACTTTATTAAAATTATTGATTCTCATTTATTACTCTTAAATGACATCTCTCCTGATTTAAATGTTGAGTCCTGTACTGGGATGATGAAAACTTCATCATCTACAATGCTTTTAGGGCAGTCAAGAAATTGAACAATATAGCTTCTCCACAACAGGCAGGCCACCGGTGATAAAGCAACATTTTCTGTTTTTTAAAATAGTGAGAGGTGCAGTTGTATGTGAGGCATGCAAATGTCGTTTTGCACATTCAGAAATTTAATGTCAGTAGCTTTTGTAAATTGCATTATTTAATGTGAAATCTAAAGGATAGGTTGTTTCATAAACTTACGAGTTCATAACGTTGACTTTAGAACATGTGGTATGCACCTATGACAAACAACAAAAGGCCAAAAACTAAGGCAAAGAAAAATATAACAATGACAACTGGAATTAAATTAATAGAGCTCATTTTGCAATCATTTAAATATGCATTTAAAATAATCAAAACCCTAATTTTGCTTGAAATGTAATATGGTCGAAGCATTCTTGCTTATCCTCAAGCTCAGCTTGCAGCTATTTTATTAGTAAAAGCAATTTGGGTTTACTTGCAACCATGGGAACAGACCAGTTTAATTTTTCTACCTTATCATTGTTACATATATCAGAAAGATGAAATATAATTGCTATGATTTCTGGTCTCATTACTGATATAGCCTTGGTTAGGCTGTTTAGCACATAGTGGACATTAATGAGCAGAAAATTATCAGTTGGATGACATTCTTTGATGTATGAGCATGTGTTCGCTGTAGCGTTGACACATTAAGTAGTTAGTCCAGGTGCTGTTCACTAAAATTATGACATAAATTTTAAACCTTATTTAAACACTATCTAATGGACAGTATATATTTGAGTGCTCTGCAAATATGTGCATGCTCAAGGGTGCGTAAATCACAATATAGTATGACTATGACAGTCCATATGGGCATGTATGTATTTACAGCGCAACAAAAATAAGGTAGAGTGATTAAGGGTGCTATATAAGGTGCTATTTAAGGTCAACTGTATTGTGGATTGCCCAATTGTATTGCTTTGTCTATTCATATCAACTGATCAAGAGGCTAGCAATTTAAATGTCAATAGGGCAGCTGTGGTGGAGCACGCATGAATTAATCATATATGTTGTAAGTGTAGTTACTTTGTACAGACAACTCTTAGATCTTCACACCAGATGGTTAAGATGCAGGTTTTAATAAAGAAGCTGCTTCCAGTGGAATCCATAACAACCTCTCCACACAACACAGCGCTAGCACCTGGGGAAGGAGTCCCAGTGCAGTAACAGCAGCTTGCCTCTCTCCCCGATATGCACGGCAGATTCTGGCATGTAAGTACAGCAGCTGTAATTGCAAGTCATTGAGATTCATTAGCCAGCTTCCTTCCACAGCAGCACAAAATCCATACAGAAGTGCCCTTTTGGTGATTGCGCCTTTCCCTCCTAAATGACTTTGATGGATGAATATTTTTGGATAGAGCTCACACATGAAATGTTACCTCTGTTCTGTTGCAGAAAATGCATGGCCAAATGACGCTGTCATGAACATAATATTGTCAACACTGATTGTGACAAGAGGGCACATATGATTGTTCAGACTTGAGTGAGACACTGTGGAAAAACAATTACCAAAGAGGTAGCATTAAGTTATATAGGTGATGGTATTTAGGATCACTTATCCTTTTGCCAGCTAATTAATCTTAATCAAAACCAAGCTGCACATGAAATTAATGTGGATTAGCAATTGATGTGGATAAGCAATTGCTGCAGATATAACAATCCAAACTATTCACAGAAGGCCATAGATAGGTTGAAGATGTTTCAGTGGGCTTTGAAATAATAAGTCATTTAGCTGATGCTTTTATTCAAAGTGACTCAGAGTACAATTGCTCAACACATTAAAGTCCACATGCCTCTGGAGCAACTAAGGATAAGTGTCTTGCTCAGGGACACGTTGGTGAATGTGTTGCAGTGGGAATCAAACCCTGATCTCCCACATCAAAGGTATGTATTCTATCTATTAAACCATTGCCACGCCAGGTGTGAATGTTCGTGCCTGTCTGAAAGTGTTATTGGGTGAGGACTATGAGATCTTGCTATATAGTTAGAAAAAATACACCTGCTAACCATCACATTATTAACTGCATGTTAGCACCAAAGCCATAGAACAATTACATCTCAAGTGCAATCTTGAGATCTAAGAGATTTAACCACCACCATTGTGTAGCACCCACACATCAGCTTGAGGTGGAAAGAGAGGGAAACACTGAGGCAACTACTCTGGGGGATGATTAGGTAGCCAGATGGAGAGAGCCAGGTTGGAAATTCTACTTGACAGAAACACTTTACAGTACAGCAGCTGACTTGTTACCCTATTTCTTTAAACATAGTGTTGTGAACAAATTGCGACAAACTGCTATGTCCATTCTTAAATTTGACCTTTTGGAGTGACTGTGCACACTTTAATTTGCAAACAATCTAGTTAAATTCTGTGTTAAGGTTACGGTATAAACTGAAATGAATAATGAAAAAAAGCCAGCTGCATGGTAGAAGAAGAATGGAGATATGTCCTTAAGCACTTCTCTCTGTAGAACTACTCATCACATTGGACAACATCAGCATCAGTGGCATCAGTGGCAGACGAGATTCAGCCATGTTTTATGCTGATGTCACAGTTAACTGCACTCTGGATATGACATAAGATTTACAATTTGAGCGTCCAAGTTCAGACACATCTGAAAAATCACAAATGGGTGGTTGCCAGTTTGAACATGGACTAAGACATGCTTAAGTGGATGTTACTTCATGTTAAAGGCCATTTTACTTAATGTTGTAAATACTTACCATACAGAAATATAATGCTATTGACATGCGTTCATAGTGGTCAGATGAGGAATCACAATTACTTTGGTGATTCCCTGACTTTTCAGCCAGTACCAAATCAAAATACTTTGGTTTATGACCAGTGTAAATTCCAAATGAGTGTATTCCCACTATTCATGCTATGGCTGAATGTATCAGCAATGATATTCTAATTCAAGCTCTACAGTCATTGATTGATTTGATGGTATACCAGCCTTTTTTACTTGAACAAATGGCATTCTCATCAGCCATAGCTGTCTTCTGTGCTTTGTGCTTATTAGTAAATGTTAGCTTGCACACACTAAACTAAGCTTAGTGAACATGATAAACGTTACCTATGTATGTTAAAGCTAGGGAAGGCAGCATTGGAGAACTTAAAAGAGACTAGATTTTGGGCTAAATTTTGGGAGTATCCAACAAAAAAAATCATCAACAAGCCTCCCTCCAAAGCCTCTGCCCCAAAACACATATTGAGTGTGTGCAGGTAGGCAGGTATGAATGCCAACCAATCATTTCATTTGGTCCAAGCTACAGCCACAGATACCAGGTTTTTCTTTTTTGTGTTAGAACACGGGCAAAGTGCACACAGGCTGGCAGGTACGTAAGGTAGTTAGGTAGACAGAGAGGTAGGTAGGCCAATTATTTCATTCAGACCAAACGAAATGATTGGCAATGCTCATTACATTCCTGTGATATCGGATATTTAAAATTTTTGTGTCAGTTCATTTTATTTATTGAGAACATTTCATCAAATATAACAAAAAATATAAATAGTCAACCCAGCTTTTCTATTATCATTGTGAGCATGTTAGCATACTGACATTAGTATTCCCTCGAAGTACCGCTGTGCCTATGTACATCCTCACAGAGCTGCTAGAATGGCCGTAGACTCTTTGTCTTGTTATTCTTCAATGTAGATTTTTTCTTTTTCATTAATCTTTAACCCTTTGTCCGTCAGCCATTCAAATATGCTCAGCTTCTTCGCAGACTTGGCAAATGCAACTGAGAAAAAATCCATATATTATTCTGAATACGAGGCACAGAGGGATTATGCCAAGAGGCGGTATCAAAACAAACAGTCCAGTTTAACTAACACACTGTCTCACTGTCATACTTACTATGAGTTATTTTTGGTGTGGTGAGAGCAATAAAGCACACAATGGCTACAGTGAACCGCTCGGTCTTTAGGCTACTTGTGTTTTGTTTAGGCAGGACTTGCAGTGCAGACAGTGAATGCCAGGGAAATAAGGATCAGAGGCAGAGAGACTCTGAAGGGAAAACTTAAGGGTTCTGGAGATCGACAGGGCAGGCCAGGGAAAGTAAACAATGAAACACAGGGAGATGAAGATGAAGTGGGTGTGAGATAGAAAGAGGCAGGCAATAAGGAAAGTGAATGGTAAATATAAGTGAGAAAGGCAGAGTTTGGATATATGCGCACATGTGTCTGTAGTTCCTTATTGTACCTGTATACCACTGCACATTTCTCTAATAGAGGAGTCATTTTGAGATGCAGTATTACAAACAGAAATTATATGGTGCTACCACTGATTACCTGTAGTAGCCTGTACCATTCAGGCAGCTGTTTAGGCTGTACTCTCCCTGCCTCAGTCCTGTATGCCTCTAACTCTGATAAATTCCACTGTTTCGGGCCTTTCTCTGCACTTCGGATCATATTTCATGCCACACAGCACAGGAGGGAGGAAGGGATTGCTAAAAGGTAAGGATGAAGTCTAAGAGGAATTTGAGAAAGATAAGAAAGAGGAGCTGGAACAGAAGAAAGGGAAGGAATGAGGTTCATACATGCGTTGTTGATCAGTTGTGTCACAGGAGTGAAAGTTGTAGGGCTAAAGTCAAGTAGGAGCAGCAGGCATCTCCTCTCTGCTGTCATTTGCTTTATCCTGACATCCATTGTAATACAGGAAGTCTGACCCGTTGCCATGTGCATCCCAAAGGTACTTGATACTCCGTTGTGGCGGTTATGGGAAAAATATGATCCCTAAAGCATATATTTAATATTACTGTGGTTTATTGGTAATGTTTGCCATGCCAAAATGTAAGCTTAATGAATATCCTTGAGTGGGTGAGCATTAGATGTGAACAGACATCAAGTGTTGGCTGTGGCTTCCACTGCTTTCATTTTCACGATGGCTAAACTAAAAGTGAACACTTGAAAGGTCCAACTACAGTCATGGTGGTTTAATAGGCGGGATGTCCGCCCATTAAACCAGGTGTTACTTTCAAATTCATTTAATCATTTAATGCAAACTTAACCAGCTTATACTGTAACAAATAAGCTGATGCACATATAGAGAGGACACAGTGTGGCTGTGTAAGTACACACAGAAGCATTTGTAATGCCCATGTAGAAATACCTATTAAAATGTTTCCACATAAGGTGCACATGCATTTTCTGTCACTTCAGTCAGTGTAGTCTTTCATACATAACCGAGTCATGCTGAGCAGTCATTTAGGCAAAAATGGCTGCCTATAATACACAGAGGGGGGCCAAACATGACTGCAGGCTCAACAATTTCACTCTTATGTCTTTTGAATGTCTGAATATAAAACAGATATAATTGACTGTACTAGTTCAAATAAAGAGAAGAGAACATCCATTTATATCTGCAACCCCTAATGCTAGATAAAAGCTGAATTTGACAGGGCATTTGTTGAAGATAGCTGGATGAGAGCAGAATGAGAAGCATTTCGAGACAGGAAGAAAATAAGTGTGCAACTCTGATAGTTCAGGGAGGAACTAAGAGATAGGGCGAGTCTGAGGGAGGGTGCAAAGAGATAGAGAGAAAGGGAAACAATAGCGGGAAAGATGCAAATGTCCTGTGTCGATAAGTGGGGAGCCAATCTCAAGCAACATATGGAGCAGCATCGAGAAGGGGCTCCTTCAGCACAGGCCTTATCTGCAGAACGACTCCTCTTCAGCCTGATTGAATGACTAATCTCCTGGTCTGACAGCATAACAAGACTGAAAGTACACAAAGATACTGAGCCTGAGGAGATGGAAGTAGCTGGTCAACCTGGGAACACTGCAGGACATTTAGCTTTAGGATGTAGGCAGACAGATATAAAGACATAGGAGTGAAGTAAAGGAATGAAATGATTGACATTATATAAAAGGGAACAAACAGTAGAATGCTTCAATTACTATTCCAAACAAATGACCTCCAAGCAAAATAGCAGAAAAGACAGGCAATATAAATAAGTAAAATAGCAGAACAAAACAACATGTCTTTAAACAAGGTTTTGCAGTACCTTCTCCCTGTTAAAGTATAGTTAGGTGAACATGAACATTGAGTCATTTGTCATGTGGATTTCCCCAAGGAGAGTCACCTGCGGTATGCCTGAACTCTCCCTTAACCACTGCTGCCCACCACTGATTTTCTCATTTAGACCTCCACAAGTAATTAGAGTTCATTATGAGCATTTCTGATGCAATTACTTAGCTAATGGAATATAATTAGAAACCTGCAGTCAACTGGCCCCATTGTTATAGCTTCCTGCAATGGTGTTCATACCTGTTATTATCAAGACCTTCAACTCATGGGAGGATAAACAAAAAGGAGAAGGATAACAGCAGAATGCAAAATGATGTTCCCTAGTGCTTTATTTTGTTGCAACATTTAAATAGTCTTACATTCACACTGGAAATTAGAGGATGCTGACAGCTACTTAAACTACAGCATACAATTACTGTGACCTTCAATTGTGACACCCCTGATGACAGTATGACACATTTCAATAAACGTGTCATGTAATTTCTGAATGCCATTCAATAGAAATTAATCCCTTTCTTTCATGAACCCTTATCTTAAAAGGGGGATAAATAAAGGGCCAATCCTGCAATTTACATTACACTTCCAAAAAGCTGGGAGACTTGTGAGAGACCAATTTAAAAGAGAGAGAGAGAGAGAGAGAGAGAGAGAGAGAGAATAGTCCACTTTAAAGAAGCAGAGGCAAACTGCAAAAACAATGAATATTTGAGACTTGAAATAATGCAACTCAGTGGGGTCTTTCAATAGAGCGTCCCTCCTTGATAATTGCTTTCATCTTTCAAACTCTTTGCCTCCAGTTTGTAAGGCAAGTTTTCTGTCAAAATGTCTCAAGCCCAATGTTAGATAACCCTGATGAGGATCAGGATTAATGATGAGATGCAGCATCTAAAGATATAGTTACTCTAGATGGCATTGCCCTGGCTTTGAGCACCATAAGAAATCTCAGAGATATCTTTGATCAGGATATGTCCTTTAACTCCCACATAAAACAGACTTCAAGGACTGTCTTTTTCACCTCCGTAATGCAAAAATCAGGCACCTCCTGTCTCAAAATGCTGAAGAAAAGCTAGTCTACGCATTTAATACCTCTAGACTTGATTATTGCTGTTTTTTAATAATAGTTTGCCCGAATAAGTCCAATAAGACGCCCCCAGTTGATCCAGAATGCTGTGGCACATGTACTGACTGGTAAACAGATCCTTGTAAAATTCATAATATATTTTAAAGTCCTTCTGCTCACCTACAAATCTCTTAATGGTCTGGGACCATAGCTTAAAGATCTCATAGTACCTTATTATGCTTCTAGAACACTGCACTCCCAGAATAAAGGGTTACTTTTGGTTCCTAGAGTCTCCAAAAGTAGCATGGAAGCCAGAGTTTTCAGCTATCAAGCTCCCTCCTGTGGAATCAGGTCCCAGTTTGGGTTTGGGAGACAGCCACCATATTCACATTTAAGAGCAGGCTTAAGACTTTTCTCTGTAATAAAGCGTATAGTTAGGGATGGCTCAGATGAGATTTCAGACTATGAAATGTTGACATACAATACTGTATACTACTACTGTCTTAGAAACATTGTACAGATATGAACATGTACCCAAAGGTCAGTGAGGTACCCAGGAGTTAGGGCTGGAGGGGTACATTTTCTTTTTTAATGGACTTGTATAAATAAAAGCTGGAAATTTACAACTGTGCCATGAAGTACAGTTGGATCATGATGTGTTATAGTCTTTACAGTGGAATCCTTTGTGTTCTCTCTCTCTCTCTCTCTTCCTTCCATGTGTTTGTCTCTTGATCATGATTTGCTTTGCGTCTCTAGGACTGAAACAGCAGTATGTCTTAATGTAGTAGTTACAATTAAAAGTAAAAACGTGTAGCAGGTAAAAAAGAGTGGTGCACACACTTGTTCAAGAGTGTGATAAGGGACTTTATTACTTTTTTAAAAACATTGCCAGTGGCATATTACTGAGACAGCTGAATAAGAAATAAACCATGCACTTTAAACTACCAAATTCAACTAAAAACAAGATGAGTGGCATATGGTCCAAAGGGACTGTGACTATGGACTTACATCATGTTGCTTCCAGATTCCGATGCATAAGAGCAATGTTTCATCTGCAGCATAAGCTATTCCCTGTTGAGAGATAAGGAGCCATGTGGCGATGCATGTTTATAACCTTTGATTTGAGTATATTCACATTCAGGAGCACTGCTACAAAGCTAGCCATGACACATTGACTTTCTGTGCAAACCATAGGGTTCTTTGATATGACCAGACATCAATCATAAAAGGACTATTGATTGAAAGGAGCTACATTAAAAGATCATAAAAAGAGGCTTAATATGCCATTCATAAAAAGATGAATAAAGCAAATATGTTTTAGTTAGTTTAGTATGTTACTAAATGTGTCTCACATCAAATACATCTGCTTGATGATGCATAGTTAGTTAGGTAGTTTTAGTTAGTTAGACTTTCTTGTCCTTGTGGGGAATTCTATTTCACAGCACTGTACATAAGAGACAATACACACACCATCCCACACCAGTTATAAACGGAATTCATGAAGTATAATACAACAGCACATAAAAATGACAATTAAAACAACGTGAAAACAAGACTTACCGATTACCCCAGGAAGTCACCCTTTTTTGGGCTGCTATGGCTGCAGTAAGCAGGCTTTTGCCAAAGTGAGCCCTTCTGCACCTGAGGGACCTGTACCTGCACCCAGAGGGAAGCATGTCCAAGTGGTGATTGAGTGGGTGTGTGGCGTCCTGTGCTATTGTATTTGCAATGCGTGTGATGGCCTTGCACTTAAGCTCTGAGAGGTTGGGTGTGGGGTGACCTATAATCTTCAGTGTTGGTTTTACGTGCGAGTTTGAAAGCAGGTTGGTGTGTAGCAGCAGCTTATCCATGCACTTAATTATTATGGATGTGAGAGCAACAGGGCTATAATGATTGAGTTCTGTGGGTCAAACTTTCTTTGGTACTAGAAATATTGTTAGTATTTTCCAGAGGGTGGGTATTGTGTCAGACCAGTAGGATTTGCAGAAGAGTGAGTACAGGATTGATGAGACATCCATGATGTAGCTCTTGTCTTACCCACGCCGGCTAATTAGTAAGCTTCTGTATGATACACCTGGCCAAAAAAGGATTTTTTTTTTCTAAATATGACAATGTGTTGAATCAGATTTAATTTATTCTATATGACCTTTGGTTTTGGTTTAGGGACTTCTCAAAAATGTTAAAAAATCACCTAAATCACCTAAATGAGATTCATGACAAATGAGTTTATATTAAAAACAATGCCTCAGCGATTCTCCTGTCTTTATATTTTTGTATCAAAGTAAAATTCTGGTAATCCCAGATTGAGAATTCTCATGTTATAATCAGGGATTTGTTAGTGATGTATTCAGGCTAGATTTTTATAAACGTTGATTACTAAAGTGGACAGTTTGTGGGAAATCAGCTTTTCACGGTTTCTGCTGTGGAATAAAAGATTGGATTCTGGAATTAGACAAGCAGAATTCAGTATTATTTAACCTAACTCCATGGCAGTCTCAAATGTAACTGGGAAAACATCACTAAGGAGGGGATTTATAATATTCAGCAATTCCATATTTCCATATGGTAATAGATGTGATCTGCCCAATTTTTTCCCCTTTCCTGGGTTCAGTGTGATTAAGATGAACTTTTATGATGATTAGGATATACACAGTCATTTAGGTGAGATCAAACTGACTAAATTATTATTGTTACAATTATATTTTTGTTACATATTACAAAGTCTGTCAAATGAGATAGATAGTAATGAGATAATAGTCCCAGCTTTGTTTTAGCGCACTCAAGGTTAGCCTGCAGCTATAGATTACGCCTCCACTAACAAACTGACTCACTCCGTCACTGAGTCAACAGCCCATCGTTCACAAGTTGAAAGGAAGAGCCTGGTTGCCTTTGCTAAGGAGTCATAAAAATATGACTTGTTTAAGACAGTGTGTCCTGCCCCTCAGTTCCTTATGAAAGCAACTTAATTGTCAATGGGGTTTCAATCACTTCACTTACTTACTTACTATATATATATTATCAGAAATCAGAATTTACTCCTCACTTATCTTGAGGGTTCAACATGCATGGTTTGCATAAAATGTTTTAGATAGAAAATCAACTTTGTTTTAAGCTTACAGAAACGTAGCAGCAAAAGAGGAAATGATCTAGACAGTCATGCTGGAGACAGTGGTAAAACATCTCTCTGTCTCTTTCCATGGTGCTGAAACAGTCTAACTCAGTCTTCATTTGTGTCTCTGTCTGTGGTGCTGAAACTTATTTTTTATTCCTCTATTTACATTTTCACCAGAAAAGTCAGTTTTGAATTTTTATGATTAATAAAAAATATGTGACTCACTGAGGAAAGGTGTACAATTACTTTAGGCATTATATGTAACTTTTTGAAGTCGTACAACTCATCTACAACCACATTGAAACTTATGATTAATTGATCATTTTACTGTGACATATTCACCAATACATACTTTGCTTGGTATCCTGATGATATTTGTTATTATGAATGTCATTCTTGGTATGGGTTCTTCCAAATGTCATTATGCTAAAGGCAACTAATGTAACTTAATCCTAAAGACTTTTATGGCTGGAGAATGAAATATCCCATTCTCTTAAACTCAGCATAACTCAACTGGTCCTTTTTCAAGGCGGATTTAACTTGCTTGTGTGCAAGGCTATTTTAGAGGAAAACAGAGTTTGAGCCACATTTCTCAAATTGTACAGCAATGTTAACAGGAGAAAGGGCCTGCTGTGTGATGAATACACTGACAGTGGAGATGGACATAGGGGGTATGCTTGATAATAAGGCATCGCTTTAGACAGCTACAGACATGGTGCACTTTAAAATGAAGTGAGAGAACTGGAGGGGAGGGGAGTATAAAATAGAACATGACAAGACTGTTGGATCTCCACTTATTCTCTCCAGCTGAGCTGTATTTTGATCGCAGCACTGGGACTAATTTCTTGGCAGTTTTCAGGCAGTCTGCCTTTGTAGGCGGGCAAAGGTTTAGATGGAATAACTTGAACATATTTCCCACCAGTCCCCAGGCTTGAGAATTGGGACAGTGAGGATTGCTAATTGAGTCAATTATAAGGGCATGTGTGAAGGACAACTGAATGCTCATGTTTTACATGAAAGTCCACAACATATCAGAAGGGACTGTCTTATCTACTGTATGTGTCTGTTGACACACTGTCTGGGTGCCAAATTCTTAACTTACCAGTTTTGGAGTTAACTTGGGAGTTAACCGCATGCTTGAAACTCTCATCATCCATCTTGCCCAGCTATTCAATAGATGATGCTCTGTGCAGCATGGTGACACTGCTCCCATAGCCTCAGCAGCAATTTTAGAAAATATTAGGTTTTATGATGTTTCTGAAGGCTACCAGCTTCACTGAGGTTTGAGATGAGAGATGCTTTCCTTCAGCCTACAGGGAACCCTAAGACGCTCACTAATGGGTTATAATGAGCTTAATTTGCTCCAGGATGAGTGATAAGGCTGTGAGAGCACTGAGGCATGTCTTAAGCCTCCATTTTACCCATATTTAATACTGGAGAAGTAAAGAAGGAGGGTAGAGGCGTTTGAACAAAAGTTGCCATGTACATACAGAGCATATACTGTATATATATGCACTCTGTGTGTTTTGAACAAAAAGAGGCAGTCATTTCTTTGAATGCAAGCAGACTGACTCTTGCTACCCTGAAGCAGTGCCAGAGCTCCTCTATCACTTCAGGATGCAGCATCTACTGGACCCGGACATGGTCCTCCCCTGGAATACAGATGCTGCTGCAGAATTAAAAGGAAAGCCAAAGTCAGCCACATTAGGCACAACCATCACAGAGAAAACGCAGTGCTGTAGACAGGAGCAGTGACTTAAAAATAAATTCTGTTAAAATACTGTTAATCTAAACTTCTTTTATGAGGCTTTTTCAAGAGTCATAACTGTGTCACTGTGAAGTGAAAAGCGTTTTTTACTGAATATGTAAGTACTAAATCCATTTTTGTTTGCCATGGTACCCTGCATGTGTTATTGTACTGAAGAAGATGAAATAACAATCTGATTGTGTTAGAGAAAGTAATTTAATGGCAAAAAACATGTGCTTGAGATATTATATGGAAAATTGAACTTAGTCGAGAAAAGTAAACAGAAATTTGTGTACTGTGTGTGTGTGTGTGTGTGTGTGTGTGTGTGTGCAGCCAGATGGGTTTCACTTGGCACTTTTGTGGGCTTTTATCATCTGGATGTGATGGGCCCCTGCAAAGCATGAGCTGTTATCTCTGTGGTTTCACACAGTGTAATCCCTTTTTCAATATTCTGTTTGGGCTTTGGAGCATGATTACAGTAGATTTGGCAAACATGTTGATGTGTGAATACTGAAAACTGAAAGGGAATGGAACCATAACATACACTAAGTTTGCCTTTGTAATTGTTTGGTTAGGTGCTGAATAGATATGAGGAAATGGATACTCCGAATTTGTCACCTGTAGCTTGTGGGGAACCTGTGGATTGGACCTTGGACCCCACCCCCCCACCCCCCCTTGAGGGTATAATGTTTCCATCTTATCCTGCATATTACAGGCAGAGACATACTTACACTCATAAGATGATTCAACAGTGTCAAGCTTTCAAGTGGGCAAACACATTGTGCTTTTCTGATGTAATTAATGCCCCAATTAAGAAAAAGGAAAACTAGCTTCCCAAGGGCAGCTTTGGCCAGGCTCTGCTAATTAAATCTGAGAAACATGAGTGATATGCTTCCTGATCAGATGTGACAGCTAGTTCCTTGGTGCAGACAGCTACAATAGGTAGAACCACGCACTCACATGCAAGCACGTGCAGTTGGACACACACACACACATGCGCGCACACACACACACACACACACACACACACAAGCAGGTACTGCAGAACAGTTAGGAATGCTTTGTCGGGCCCATGTAAAGGTTACATTTCTGTTAACATCCAGTAAGATGCACATAGAAACAAAATAACTAAATATTTTTGCATTATTAACACAATTACAACATTCTAGTACTTTAGACCAAAATAATATATATCTGCCCAGATCAGCATCTATCTAAAAAGGTAGATGCAGATAATTAATAACTGGGACATGTTGCGTTGACTTTCCAAATGTGATTTTGCAATGCTCTGAGTGCCACAAATAAAACGTCATTCTCCTCCACTGACAGCAGAAGCTCATATCTCAAAATCTCCCAAGAAAAACAAACTGTCGGAATGGCTACAGGGAAAAAAAAATTGTGATTCGGATGAAGTCACCCAATGTTTTTCACTGCTAGAGATTACAGAGCAAACATATACTTTTAAAAGTGTATGAATACAATATATATCACACATTTACTCATACCAACAACTGTTATTGTATGTTTAACCTCTCAAATTTTGAATGTTAAGTCAGCCACATCAGCATCTGATAATGTTTGTATCCACTTTACACACTGAGAAGTAATTGATAAAGTCTTTTCATTCGCACACAACTTCTAATTAAATGCCACAGCTATAGCCAAAAGGGCAATTAATGAATTATCAGTGCTGGAGAGCAGAGACAAAAGACCAACTATAATGCAAATAATTTCTAATTAATTTTTTTCCTTATAACTTTCATCATTGTACGTTAACATTTCAAAAGAGACCTTGTCATATTTTTTTTTCTGGCTTACATTGTCTTGTATGATGT
>JAPMOB010213766.1:0-18029 GCA_029875015.1 Lepomis gibbosus | reverse complement strand
ACACACACACACACACACACACACACACACACACACACACACCTTTAGATTATTTAGCCTACTTGAATATCCAAATTCAATTATATTGGTGTTACTATTAATTCTCTACATGTGTAAAACTAAGACAGAGGACATTCTCTATCTCCTGTCTCATACAAACACACACACACGCACGCACACAGAAAAATGTCTCACCTGATTTAGAAATACCGCCAGTCTGGTTGTTGTTGTGTTCTTTTTGCTGGATGAGCTCTCTCTTGGACAAGGAGATGTCATAAGACACAGTGGTTCCATGGGAGACTAAAAGGAGGGATTGACATATAAATTTGCACTACTGATAAAATATGAGTAACACTAGGGGTAGGGTATATCTGAGAGTTTGTGAAATGCAAGTTTAGCATAACCTTTACCTAACTTTATATTTCTTTTGTCCAATTTACTGGTAAAATACTTTCACAGGTTGAAATGCTCAGTTTGGCTAACATTACTGTCATCTTACATTTAAATAAAAGGCTATGATTTGCATTGTTGGACACCAACGGATGGGGTTTACTTGAGAAGCACCTGTAACATCACTGAGGTGAAACACCCAGGCGGCTGCCAGCAGACCGACTCCACAGACACAGAAACGGGGGAGCAGCCGCGTCTGCCTCGGTCTCCTCGGTGCCTTCATCCCGCCGATGCTCTCCGCTCAGAACATGTCGCCACCGCTCCTCCTCACAAGTCGCTCCGGTGCCCCGCTTAAAGGCTGGATCAAACTGGCCTGTTGCTCTCTTTATCTGTTATGTTTATCGTCTTTCAGCTATTGTAGCTTACAGCTTTCGGCTCCATCCACGATACAGGAGGGTGCTTTGATAGGCTCGGCCTGTCATCAGCATCTCAGCACCGGCGCTGCATCCACAAGCTCCAACTCCAGCAGACATGCAAAGACAATGAATCATCAGCCAGCAACTACACACACACACACACACACACACACAAACAATAAACGTCCCTCGATTCAATCGGTCCCCACGTCCCTCCAGCACTGAATCGGATCACCCCCCCCTTTTTGATCTTCCGTCTAGAAGGGGGTGTTTTCCTGGAGCCACAGACCGCCAGGGAGCGCCTTCAGCTGGGCGGGGCGACAGGCAGCACGGGAAGGCATGGAGGGTCCTGGTGCACGTAATTCAAAACGTGAAATGTTTTATAACGTTGTAGTGCAGCTGGGACACCAACCCCTCTGACCAAGATAATTATGGGTTAAGTAATGGTCTTAATGGCAGACTGGACTGCTTTAAACCATTTCTGGTATGGTTGTCGTTTTCACTGGGGGGAAAAATAAAGGTCTTAAATTTGTGGTCACAGCCAGTCTGGTGTTCACAGACAGGTTTCAACAATAAAGCCTAATAAGGGTAATCATTAAAAGCAGGGTGGGGAGACATCAGGAGATACACATTTCCCTGTTTATGACAAATAACCAGGATATGTGTACTTATCTTAAAGGTTCACAGTTTTAGTGGCATCTAGTGGTGAAGGTTTCAAATAGCAACAAATGGCTCAATGTGCATGCACTTGCTCCTCAGACAAAAAAAGTACTTTATAAGAAATTTAGTAATTCTAAAGTATTCTCATGTAGTGACAAACCGTGCTCTGTAGAGTAGTTTGTCAGTTTGGGCTACTGTGTGTGCTGATAGAAATGGCTCATCTAAGGTCATAACGTAAGGGTTCATTATGTAAGGTCTTTATGCACCACTAAAAATAGTTATGTACATTATATTGCATTCTGTCAATAGATCCTCCTAAATATTACACAATGAAACTTTAATACAATACTTATATTGCCATATGTAAAGTTTTTGGTTGCTGTACCATTTCCCAACACAGGATTCCGAAGAGATCCTTACCTAAAACTATTTCAATGTAAGTAACGGGGGACAAAATCTAAAGTGGTCTTTCTGTGCAAAAATGGAACAAATCAAAGGGTTTTGTTTGAAGAAAGAGTTGAAAAAATTTAAATACATTTTAATTAACCATGCTAGTGAAATAGATGTGAAAAGTCATTAGATGTCTTATAAGTTTCTTTCATATTATTGAAAGATTTTTTCAATTACAAAACTGAATGTGCAAAATAATTTATATTGACCACAAATTCCATGTTTTTTTTGTAAAATTGATAACATTTAAAATAACACCTTCAGCATTATGACCCGCTGAACAGAAAACATACTTGAAAAAAAGAAACACAAACAGCCAGATAAACATGTTTATAAGTGGGAGTGTTTAAATTAAATAGGAGGTAAGGCCCCATAATGCACACTGCAGTAAGGTTGTAACATCACGTGTGCGCTGCTCCACAAGGTTTTGATGGGAAACAAAATTCCTGCACAGCTTCCTGAAGCCACAAAGGCCAAAATGGTGAGAATGAAGACGAACAGCACAAATACTTGAGCTCTCTCAAAGACACCAGCACACCTTAAACAACACAGAAACCAGAGGGACGATAATGAGTCAGCAAACATAAAGAGATAGAAATTCAAATTTTGTTACTACACAGAATTATTGTTAGTTTGAGCTTTCACAAATCCTCCACCAAAGTCTAGCAGAGATGTTTTATGATGTGAAACTGAAGTACCTTTTGGTCTGAAGGTCTACTGTGAGACTTTGAGGTTTCAGCAGCTCCTCGGTCTCAGTTTGTTCCTACAGACACAGTGGCAGACATCACTGATCCATTCATTTCCACAACTACAGTCACGTAGCTGCTGTCTGACACTCTAGTGGTCACTTTTGGAAGTGCAAGATGCATAATAGTTCTGGAGGCTGCAGTTTGTGGCCTCTTGAACCGCATTAAATTATACAGGGAGACGTTTCTGTTATTTAGCCCGACATTATTTTTAAAAAATACTAGAAACACCAGCCAGTATGAAGCAAAACAACTCAACAGCACCACAAACTGCAGCCTCAAAAATGATCATTACGTTAAACACCATCAACAAAAACTGTCAGTTGTATTATACTGTGATTTAGCTAATAAAAGGTCATACATGTCTAAGATCAGTGGGGTCTAACATGCTGGCTTTCACTTCAGCTGAAGAGTCCTGCTGCTTCATTTCCTCGGCGAAGGACAGAGGGGGGCCATGTGATCCTTCCTGTTCTCTCATCAGGGCATTCACAGTGGTGCTGGAATCAAACAGCAAACACGCAGTATGGTGTGAGTGCAAACAGATGACACGATGTATGTCATGATACTCATTTTTAAAAACACGAGGATCAGGGTTACAATGACGCCTCATCCAGTCTGTCCTCCAACTGTTTCCTCAGCTCCTGATTTGTCAGCCTGAGATACTGGAAGAGAGAAACACGATCAGAAATCGCACCTAACACGTTAACAGCTTGTTAACTTTATCTGACAGGATTGAATACTGTGCATATACACAAGGACAATGTTGGAGATACTGTCATGTAATCTCAAGTTTCACATTGCAGCGTGCATGATGCAAATCTGGTGAAACATCTGCCATTAGTCAACACTGAGAACCTACACACTTTTACATCACATTTTCAAATTGTACACAACAGTGTCAATGCTAAAGTAAGAAAACATGTTTTAACTCGTTTGTGTATATTTTCCACTTGCAACAGATAATCTTTACCTTTATGATGTTGGAACACTCTTCTTCGGTTTCCTCCGAGTGCTTTAACCGCACGTTTTTCTATCACAAACACACAAATGTGGAAAAAAATGTGACCTTCAAATGATGAAAGAGAAAGAACTGTTAAGATATTCATGCTGAACTCCAAAGAGAAAGATGAATATTTAACTGCTTAGTTCTGATGTCTCTGTTCCTACCTGATGAATAACATCATCCCTATGCTGCAGCCCTAACTGAGCCTCTTCCATTTCACACTGAAGAAACACACGACATAACAAATCAGGAGCGGCTTGACAGTGTAAAATGACTAATGCAAATACTGGTAGGATGAATAGGGAGAGAAAAATAATGAAACACCTCTAAGATGAATTCACGGTGTTACCTCGAGGGTTTGAAGTGCAGCTCTGAGCTTGGTCAAGCTGATCTTGTCCCGGTCTCTCTCTTGCTGGAGGCTCTTCAGCTGAAAAGGCAGAATGACATTTAAATGTGCAAATTTCTGTACCACTTGTAACTGTAGTGTATGCTGGCAAATTAGCTGTGTGAAAAGTAACAGACATCATACCTCTGCGATTAGTTTCTTATTTTGTTCCTTGGTCATGGTGCATTCCTTCTCCTGCACAAAAACACAACACCACAAAGGGCCACCTGGATATTTAAAATGACAACCATCATCCAACATATTTGACTATGGAACTGTGCACTCATGTTTAGATCAATCACCCTTTATGAGAAATAGGAGTAATGTCAAAATCAGCAAACTTGCAATCTATGATTTCCAATGAAAAATATAATTAAACATAAAGCCTTCCCTGACATTATGTACGACCTGGATTAGACTCCAGCAAAAAACACAATTTAACACCAGAAATGATGAGGAAGCAAAGCACATAAAGAATACAGTGGTTCCTGAAAAATGACAAAAAACAACATTGCAGTTCTGTGCGCAAATTTGAAAGTCAAGACCTCCAAGCTCTGCCAGTGAAGCAACAATTAAAAGACATAATTTGCTATAATAAAATTTTCTGCATTCAAATGTCTAAAAGCAACTAGATATACATTATATATTTGTTGTGTACTTACATTATCCCAAATGTTTTCAACAATTTTCAAACCTAGAAAAATCCGTAATTTCTGTAGGAACATTAACATCATATCCCCACAAACAGCATTGGCATTTTAGCATGAAACTACTTTATTCAGTGTTTCAACAGGTTCTAATCACCAGTCTGTTTGATTAGGAGTAGAGGAGATCTCTGTGGAAAATTCTGCTCTCTGTAAAAACTTTCTCAACGTCTGGATCTTAAGTAATCAGAGCAACAATCTGAGCAAATGTCAGCCACAAGCTCAGTACCTCTGGGACGTCCTTTGTGTGCCAAACAGTGTTAGAGAAACACTGATTTTTAACATAAAGCTGCTTTTTTTAAATGTAAGACTAGATATTATCAAGGATTTTGTTTTGTCCAATGTCAAATGTGGTCTTACATTTTAAGTCTAAAACATCTTTGTGAAAACACCAGTAATACTTTGTAATACAATAACATTTCTGGTTACCCACCAATTTCTGAATCTTCTTTTCACTGCATCTCTTTTCGTCGAGGTTCTCAGCCAGTAGGGACCTGCAAGGCTCTGCTTCAACCTGCTGCGCTTCACTGACTATCTTCTCCAGGCTGCAGACACACAAACACATCTACAAGATCCTGACAGTTTTTCCCCTGCAACAATTTTAAAGGACTGGATGCATTTACACTTAACAAAAACTTTCAAATATATAGTCAAAATAGGAACAATAATGTAGTTACAATCAAAGTTTAGGTAAAGATCTCTATGTGTTCAAATTCTGAGCCAGAATCAAAAGCATAGCTGGAGCCTGCAGAGCCAAAGATAAGGGCTGCTACCTTTCATTCATCTAGCAGCGGAGAGTATTTAGTCATTTAGAATTACACTTTCCCAGCAAACATCACAAGGTTTCACTAAAGGATACAGCTAAATATCATCACAGTAAAGGGTGCTTTCTTAAAACAGAGCCCAGCAGAAGTATATTAAGAGAACAAATGAAAACAGGAGATGAGCGCAGAGAAAGAGGAAAAATAAGTTCTAACATTCTGTGTAAGAGGTAAGCCAACAACATGCTTGAGGACAAAGAGAGCGGCTGCGTGAAAGGCAGCAGGGAGATCAAAGATAATTATAGGTGAGTAATATGCTAAAAGATTTAATGAAGTGTTTAATCTGATAGTCATACGGTTCTTGAACCCTCTTGCTAACGAGGAGAAACAATCATGTGTGACTAGTTACGCTTTCACTTGTTTTCTGAGTGTGGCGTTCTCCGAGCGCAGCATTGCCATATCATCATCTGCAGCATCGAGCCAGCGCCTCATCTCAGCATTCAAGTCCCTCAGCTGGCTTTGACTGTAATCCAGCTCAGCTATTTTCTCAAGCATCTCCTTTGGTGTCCTACACACACACACACACACACACCAGAGAAAAGCTCTATATGTTGCTGCCAAGTAACTCAAGCAAACAACTTTTTGCGTGGGGTTTTGTTCAGGGCACAACACTCACATATTTTCCTCTGTGACGTCCATCCTGCTGGCTTACTCGTCCCTGGTGCTTGTGTGATCAACAAATAGCCCAACAAAATTACCATAAGGAACGATATACAGGTTTTAAGTTATATTTTCGATACATTTTTCTTCCAACCTTAATTTATTTATTTTTTTAAATGACACATTATGACCGGCTCTCTTATTTGTTGATAGTGTTACTCTGTCATTGTACATACTGAGTCATAATGTTAGACTTTTCTTATCAAACTGGTAACATAACGTTACATTCATTCAACACGTTGCATAAAGCAGAGACACCTGCAATGAAATGTGAAAATCTTTTTTTGCCTTTTTAGTCCAACCTTTAAAAGCTGATTATCCTGAGTCCTGACATTTAAAAAGAATGAATGATCCTGTGGTTGCAATGACTTATGTTATTCCAGTTTATTATTAGAATAAATAAAAAAACACGCAATGACTTTAACTGCCCTTTTCAGCAAAAGCTTGGATCTCTGAAAGTCAGCCAAGGTGGCATGAGTAATGCTACATTCGTCAATAAGCAGACTTTAATTAATGTATTTTTTATTTATTTATTTTTTACAAAAAATGTTATTTTAAACATAAGTTAGCTAACGTTACAGTTCATGTTGTTTTCCATAGCTAACTTTAAACTTGTATTACAGTCAGACTTAACATTAACATTAGTTAACGTTAGTTAACGTTATCTAAAACATTCCACATTACTGTTGCACACACAATTAAGTCCAGTGTTTTGAGAGATGTTGACACCAATCACTCCTGTTTTCACTGACTTACACAGAAAGTTACTATTAGCTAAAGTTTCTCAGCCAAAGTTATCTAACATTACACAAGTTCGAACACGACCAAAAGTTACCTATGGCTAAAACTGCTTATGTTTTATACAGATATCTCATTAAAAATGATAAACAAAAATGCCTTACCAGCGACTAACTCCAAACGTAGACGGTGAGAGGAGCTAAACCGTGACTCTGACAAGCGCAGGAAGTGCACGTTGGTGGGTCTCCTGGCAGTTAACAGTTACCGTTCAAACCAATAAGGTGACGTCAGACGTTGACCAGGTACAGAAGCCCCTTGTATGAGGATGGGTCCTAAGTGTTGAAGAAATATTGTGAGCCAGGTTCACTGATTAAGACTTAACAAATCATGGTTTACTGAGCATGGCCGAGGAGATACAGTGCCAGCACACAACATGTGAACAGTCAAATGCCAATACCAAATCTGAAGGGTAACATCTTTTCGCCCCTTTTATGTTTCGGTCTTCCCCATAGACTGTAGGTTTCCTTATTAGGTCATCTTTAGCTGGCCTTAACCTAGAACATCTAATCTATCTGATGTTTAGACTCCAGTGATTCCTCATATGAGAATCTATCACTATCCATGAGTTGTACTCTAATCTGTGGAGCCAGTGAGTTCTTGTAAGACTCAACCTTATAAGATTCCCAGAGGACACGGATATCTGCTAGCCTGATGCCTGAGCAACTGTCTCTATCTAATCAGTCTAACTGTTGTCTCCCTAATAAGGACAGTTGCATGTGCGAAATAACCAGAGCTGGAAGGTCAGTGAACACTTGTGGGGTCAGCTAATGTCTGTAAACTAGACCTGTCTTACCTTTCCCCGTTACATCAATTAAGACACTTAAGAAAATTCTTCAACATAAAGATTGTTCTAGCTGTATCCATGATAACATTTATTAAAACAGCTAGTTTGAGAGCATCTTTATCAAATGCTTAGGTATCCTTATTATAAATGGTCTGTGCACTTTTCAAATAGTTTCTCTGTATCAGAATTAAATCAGAAGGAATGTGAATGAACAGATATTACAACTAAAGTAATATGTTTGAAACTATACTCCAGGAAACACTTTGTAAATCTAAATTTGACTACTACGACACAACTCGCCCCACAACAGTTTTAAAAGTACAAAATAATAGAAAACATTTCTTCCCCTTGACACAATTTATTGAAGCACTTTCAAATGGCAAAACCAAATGACCCATTTTAAATAGCACAAAAAAAAAAATCAAGAAATTACGCAGACATGTATACTTAGTAAACAATTTACAATACTTACAAACTTTGGCTGTAATGTAAATGTATTCATTAGATTTTAAGGCCAGGAGAATCAAAATGACAAAAGCAAAAGTGCAAATGAAAGAAAAAAAGGATTGCGATGAGGTAACAGAAGTCCCGTTCATCCCAAATCCATACCACATACTGAATCAAAGCAGGTTTTGAGTATATAAGCTGACAAAATAAAGTATGCTTCAAACAGTAAGGTGAAACAGCTCCAGGACACAAAAATAAAAACATTTTTGGAAAAACATTTTACTTTCTCTTTGTTGGGTTTAATTGACAGTGACATTCTACAGTCACAGTCTGATTGATGTCTGACAGCGTTAAGTATTGTATAAAACAGTAAAGTATATTGATTTCCTGTATACTAACTATTAGTATGTATTAGTATGTAGTAGGGAATTGGGACATGTCATGTTGTTACACTGCACACTAGGTTTGGTTGGTTTGCTTTGTAGAAGTCCCTCACTGACATGGACAACATAATGTGAGACACAGGGAAAGACTGTTCAAATGTGCCATCCACGGGTAGAATTCAAATAGTGTGTTCACTAAATGATTTAACATTAGTCTGTAAAATACAACACTAGATTTCACACCATGTACAGTTTGTTTAATCCTTCAATAAAAAGCTCAGTGCAACAAACTCAGCTGGAGATAGACAAGTGGAAAGCACATCATGATCCTAGCAGCTAACGCACAGCGGCAGATAACAGGTGGTGTTTTTTATATCCCACGGTCTATTCAGGAACAGTGCAATCCAAATTTGTATGACTCTCACATTTAGGCAAAATAAACAGTATGAGAAAGTATTTACCATCACCGATCGCAAGAGGATGACTAAACAGCAGTAGAGAAAATTATAAATTTTTCCAATCAATAAAATACATTCTAAATTCAGTTTGTTTACATATGTTTTCAGTGCTCAGCATTCCAGAGGAACACTGCTGATTTCTGTTAAATATCCTGAGGCCAGCCTCAATGAGCATACAGATTACCTTTACGTTAAGGTACACTTCTGAGTAGACCCATCATTTCTTTGTCTCAGAGGCTAAAGGAAGTACTGGTAAACAGTTACACCTACTCTCATACCTAGTAACATCTCAAATAACCACATGCTGTCCTTGCATCTTCCCATCCCAAGCTTCCTCTTCTTGACCTGAGGTGATCTTCCCTGCTGATGCTCCTGATAACATTAACCATCACCATGAACGCAAAGACACCCGGCCTGTTAAAAATCAGACTTTCAGCTGTTACCGGGTGGGTTCAAGAGAACCGGTGACCTGGAAGTTTATCCCATCTCCAGGTAGAGGTGATGGGATGAGTGGGCAGAGCCAGCAGAGGTACCAGCGAAGGCCCAGAGTATGACGCAGGTTGCCTAGGAGCCCGAGGCTGTAGGGCCGACGGGACGAGTACCACTCCCTTGTGGTCTGTCCCCGAAACATCAGGAAAAGATGGAAGAAGAAGAAGGCGGACACCAGCAGGAGTCCCACCACACATGTGTCAGCAATGAAGGCAAAGGCAAAGGCACGCGCTGAGACCTGGCCTGGGGAGAGATGGAACAGCAGCACAGATTAAATCACAGCCAGTGATATAAATGCACATTAATATTTGTACATGAAATAGATTTTGTTATATTTCTGCGATCTATCACATAACAAACAACTGAACCGATGTGACCAAGAGCATAAATGTACCATCCTGCTGCATTAAAATTTAAAGATAGCTTAGGGGAAAGTAACCTTGAATGTTCATAAAATTATATATATATATTATATATATATATAATTATTTTGTCCCTCGTACACTGAGCAGAGACGTCCTGTACTGGACCATACTGATTACAAGAATAACATTAAGATGATACACAGAATTTTATTTAAGCATTTATTTAATTGAACTGATTAAACTATTTTGATCATAAATTAATTGTATGATTCATTTTAAAGGTAAGATACCAAGCATTTAGCTCTTCCAGCTTCTCCAGTTTGAGGATTTAAGCTTTTCTCTGTTTTGTCTAATTGTAAACAGAATATTTTGGGGGTTTGGACTGTTGTCAGACAAAACGAGACATTTGAAGAAATCATCCTTGGGTCTGGGAATGGAGCTGTGATGGGCATTCTTCAATATGTCAACATTTTACAGACAAAAAACTAATTGATCAATCACAAAAATATCAGATTAATTGATAATAAAAATAATAATTAATTGTAGCCCTATGTCAAACATTACATGTAAGTTTATAATTATGACAAAAAAACAAAATAATATACAGGTTGCTATCTAGTTTCTATGCAGGAGCTCACTCTACTTACACAATAAAGATTAGTTTATAGCATTATATATTGCATTCAGTGTACACAGAGTGAGTAAAACCAGTGGAAAGTAAGTACCTCAGCTATGCAAAATGTAAAAACCAGATCGCACCTGAAACTAGCATGATCCAGGGTATGAGCAGCAGCAGGACACTGTGCAGAGTCAAACCCTCCTTCAATATGACGATGAAGACCTCCGCGTTCATCAGAGTGGCGTACAGGAGACCAGACCACATAAATAACAAGCAGCTCATGAAGTAGCGGTAGTTACGGAAACCCACACAGCAGCCAAAGAAGACGCAGTGGTGATCCCGCCGCAGCACGCACACGTTGCAGTCGTAACAGTGGGAGCACCGAGGAGGAGTATGTGTCTCGCATGTATAACAGTACCTGTGGGAAAGAAAGAGAGAAAATACTATTATTTATGGAAAGAGATTTTCCTAAAAAACATTTCACAGACAAAACCGGCTATTAATTTCACTGAAACATTAAAACTGAGGACATCCATTTTTACAACTGTGAAATAGCAGAGGATTGCATTTCTTTGGTATGTATAATGTATGTGTATAATATATAATATATAAGTTGTCAAGAGAGGTTACAATTCCTAACATACTGAATATATAATGTAATATTGGACTTTTGGTCATCCAGCCCTATCTATCTATCTATCTATCTATCTATCTATCTATCTATCTATCTATCTATCTATCTATCTATCTATCTATCTATCTATCCTAAAGTAGTACGCTGAGGTTTACGAAATTTAAAAATAGGCAATCTTTAGAACATAAGCGAAACACATGTTTTAAATACCAACAATACCTCTTTACCATTTCAGTTAAGTAGACAACAAGCTACAAGCTAATATTCAGCAAAATTAGTCTTCCTACCAGCTGCACAATTAACACTGGTTTCTATGTGCAGCTGGCTGTGAGAGTGTGCGTAGGGACCTTCTACAAAGTGCAATGCTGAAAAGACATATTGCAGAAATATTAAATAACTTCACTCTTATACAATGTAGTGTCTCCAAAATTCTCTTACACATCAGTGGTCACCTGCTGGTTATTCTACAATGCTTGGTTTGGTCATTAGAGGACCTACATCTGAGCATGCCTCACAGTATCAAACATGTATCGGATGTAGGGCTGGGGCGATTTATCGAACTAATCTGTTATGTAAATACGTCAACTCGGATTACGTGCGTCAAAGCGTCACTCCATCCGATGTTAGTGGGATTCACTGAAGCCCAACTGCTGTCCACGAGTAGTGAAACAGCATGAATGCGTGAAGCAAAAGAATCCCGGAGTCACCAGAGCATGCAAATCGTGTTTACTTTTTGTCCACACAAGCACGGCACATAATCAGCACGATGACAAGTAGTACGTTAAAAAGTATTTCTTCATGTTAAAAATAATTTCTGCCCCCTGCTGTCATAGTAATGTAACGTTACACCGTGTGTCATCTAACATTTGGCCGTTTCATATTTTCTGTTTATTTAACAGCCACGTATGAGCGAGAAAACAGCTGAATCTAACATTACAGACAATCTGTGACTGTATGCACATTGTTTCAGTTGTTTTCTTTGCCCAACACTGATACAGAAATACATTTGATTATCACACTGCATACTCAATATTGAAATAAAGTTTTAAGTAAAGTAGCCTAATTAATTGCTGTTATTGTTATTATTATCACAACACATCAGTGAGGTGGAAATTTGATTAATTTTAAGATATGCTGCTATTGTCATTATTCTAATGTGCAAATGTAAAAATCTAATGTGCATTCAATGTGCATGGCGGAAGCAGTCAGAGATGAAGACAGAAGAGAGAGACAGAAGACAAGCAACAAAAGATATTGCAGAGCAGAGTTCACGCTGAACCAAAAACAATGGAGAAAGTTGCCAGCAGTATCAAAGAGATTCACGATTACAGTGAATATAAAGACATTCTGTTCCACTGCCCGATTCAACAAAACTGAGGCAACCATGGACCAATATGTTCTACAAAATTTCCGAAAGACAAACGCCTGCTGTACCCTTGCCTTCAAGAGGAAAACAGAAAATGCACGGAGGAAGCATTGCAAGAGCTCTACATAAAGCCACATCTTCAACAGTGAACTGCAGAACTTATTTCAGAAAACATAAGCAGACATCTGAAAATGTTCTTAAAGTGATTAGATCAGGGGTTAGAAAAATGAAAATAATTCATGATGATGTTTTTTGGAGATGTACCTCACTCAAAATGCCATGAAGGAATGTGACTTCAAATTTTAAAAGATGCCTGGGTGTACACAGCGCGTGTAAACATGTAAACTCAAACATCAATAACTATACTTGTGCAACACCTGAAACCCCACTGAAATTATACCTAGATGCTGCAGGTAACGATACATCCAAAGTTCCCAGTCAGACCAAAAGAGTCCTTTACTACTGGTGGTCAGAATGCACCTCCACTCCCAGCCTGTGAAATGCTGACAAATGAACACTTTCTACTACCGATCACATTCTGGCTACTGCAGTTCCCTGAAAACTTTCACAGTACACAAAAGAGTACATCAAGTTGAAACAGATTACAGCTGGGCACAACTCCAAAGTGTTCTTTCGTCATTCAACAGGGAAAGCATTGTAAGCTACTTGGACAGGGCATTTGCTATTTGTTCAAAACTGAAGACATGGAAGGACATCAGAATGTTTACAGTTCTATATATATGCTCAGCACATGTGCTTAAAGCTGTCACTTGTCAATTGGGAGAAAGAAACTCAAGACAAAAGTTTGAAGGACTTAACATTTGCCACGTTACAAAACATTACCTCAATGGCCACAGAACTGTATTAATTGGCAAACACAACACCAATACTGTCCTGATTAAGGGGAAGGCCATGATCCAGGACTTAATAAAAGAGTGCAAAATTTCTGACATGGAAAAGACTGAAAAATAAGATGACTGCCCCTCTTAGCTCAGGAGGAAGATAATGAAGAAAGTAGAAATGTCCAAACATTTGTTGGCAGAGCTCCCTTCACATATAAATTCAAGCGATTCTTGGAGGAGGTAAAAGGAGAGTTTGGAAAGGATGATGAAACAAGATGTAGACAAATCAGACTTCTAGACAACTAGACAAATCAGACTTCTGCCCAGGCATTGTAGATTTCCTTTTTAAAAACTACCTGGGCATTTTCTTCCTTTGTAGTGGTATGTTGTTGGGGAACTTGAAAAGATATGCATCTGAGCAAAAATGTGACACCTTCAGCCAAAGTAGAACAAAGGACACAAGCTGCCATGTAGAGAGATGGTTTGGACTTGTTAAACATTCAATTCTGAAAAAGCAGGAGCGACTAAGGCCAGGGACTTTTGTCAGGAAAATGCATGGCTCTCGACAAGGGAGATTCAGAGAACACATCATGTCTCATAACTTCTCTGAGCAGTTACTGCATAAACCCATGTGACCAAAAGACATCACTCAATATCAGCAGGGTTGGCAAAGAGAGATTGAGCAAAGCCTCACACTTCCAGCTCCAAATTTTACACTGCTCCAAGTACTGTTCCAGTTCCAAAGAGAGCAAAAGTCAACCCCTAACACTGGCAAAGATCTTCAGAAGAGCACAAATGAGAAGAACAGCAGAACTGACCTGACAAGTAAAAGGTCAGAGTGTGCTACAGAGGTACTACTTTACTGACTTAAATACAATGTATGCTCTAAACTGATTTAAAAACAGTCATTGTAATTTGTAGAACCTTGAACCACTAAGAGCTTGCAAACTTACTTACAAAATCCCCAAACACAACAACTTTTGTTATGTGAGAAATACGCATTAATACAGAATGAGGTGGGCTACTTCAATGGCAGCTTTCTGCACTTGGACAAACGGCTGTTTCAGAGTCCCATGGACAAATGGGTAAACAATTTTAATGGCTGTTCTCCTGGTGTATGTGATACTATATTTAAATTCAAGACAAATACAGTACATCAAACAAAATGTCATAGGTCCATAGGTGCACCAGTGTGACATGATACTTTACACCAATTTAACTTGGATTCTCATCATAAGGAGAACTGGGCAACACATGTTAACTTGTCAAAAGTGATTTTATAAATGTATCAGTTATTAGTCATAAAAACAAATGGAGGGTCAGACATAATTTCCTGAATAATAATTTTTATTTTTTGGGACTGTCAAAAATATCAATAACCAAACCATCATGAACCTCACTTTTCAACTTTTAACCACGGAGAAAGGCTGCTAAACAAAACTTCTATCTTTCTCAGCTATGTACTATGTATTGTGTGTTTCAGTGTGTTTGGCAATTCATAAAGCCTAAACCACTGTTTTGTTTGTGGTAAGAAAGGAAGACACCTTCTTACATGCTTTCAATGCTGAAGAGATTCTTGTTAAAATTAATCAAAATAATGCCCAAAAATCTTGAATCGTGAAAATTGTGTGAATACACTTTATCTTGAAAAACATTAAGACCATTAACAACAAAGACATTTCCCCAAACTAAGTGTTGTAGTGTCACCACCAGGATACCATTAGTACCATTACAGCTTGTATCAGTTAAGTTATTGAATATTGAAGTTCACCCAAATTATCCAAAACTTTAATTCTACAAACTAAGTATTGTAGTATGACCAACAGGAGACCACTGACGCGTGGGGTTATATTGGAGAGATAACAGCTTATAACAGTGAAGTTATTGAAGACAAAAATTCCCCAGAATTATGCAAAAGAACATTTCTCTAAATAAGCATTGTAGTATAACCAACAGGCGACCACTAGTGGATGAACTGATTATTGATGGTAATACACAGTATAATAGTGAAGTTATTGAACATTATAAGCCCCCAAGAGCATGCAAAAGCACATTTCTCCGAACTAATTGTTGTAGTGTAATCAGCAGGAGATCATACATGTGAGAGGTGACACTACATTTTAGAAGAGTGAAGTTATTGAATATTTCTGCACTATGTCTTTCCGGCGTGGCACTTTGTAGACGGTCCCTATGCACTCCTCTCACAGCTGCAGTCTACAGTAGCGTTAAACACCAGTTCTTGTTCTCTGTAATAATCCCCTCAGCTGCCCTTTTCTTACCTCCACCCCTGGCCCATGCCCTCTCCCTCCAGGAACACCCCCTTGATGCTGGGGCTGGTTTTGACGAAGAGCAGGGCGTTCCAGCAGATGTTGACCAGCATGAAGTACTGGGCCAGCAGGTGGGCCGCTTTCCACCAGGCGGACCAGGCAGTCTTCTTCTGCTCTGCCTCCAGCGGAGCCTCGACCAGCACCAGATAGCTCACCTCCCCGGTGATGGAGAAGACCAGGAAGGTGTTCAGGACCACGGGGAGGTGGTGACACAGCCTCTCGACCCTGCAGAACACTTTACTGGCGAGGCTCGTCATGTTTCCTGCCCCGTCCGTTTCCCTGCGTGCTGTTTAAATCACGGCTCAAAAGGCGATGAGCTCACTGGAAGGACTGGTTTGACAGACGCACGGTGGCGACCGTTGGTTAGCTTAGATAGCCAAATAACCCCGCTGTTAGCTTCCTCTCCGAGGTTAAACAAGCCGCATGATATCAGTAACACCTGAAATATCTTCGGGACTCATTAATGTAATGTAAAAGCTGAAATGTTGCGGCTCTAACCACCACTTTCTCTGCTACTGGACGGAATCAGGTTCTTCAACCAGGTGTAACAGAAAAATACATCCGCAGTGCAACAACACGCTGCCGTTCCGCTTGTAGCACACCTGGTTGGGTGGGGAAGAGTCTTCAGGAGCGATTTTTGGAAAATGTGGGGGTGTCCTGAAAACGTGAAGCTTAACTAATGCAGTTTCTGGCATGTTCCTGGCCCCTGTCCAGCTCCACCCTCTCCTGAATCATTTCTCCATTCAGGGCACCTTTCCGTGATGCCCCAAATAATAGCATTTTACCATAACTAAATAAACATACTGGAAATATTTTAATATGCGAGTTTTCAGTCTCAACTATTGTCATTTCTTCTGTGAAGCTGAATGCAGTTTTCTCCCCCAATTCTGCCCACGGCTGATTACCTACACTGATCATTTCCTATATGATTCACCAATGTTGAAAAGTGCCCTGATAAAATTGATAGGATTTTAAAACTGATGTATGTTTCATTATCTGAAGTTTAATAGCCTTGAGGGCTCAACTGTACATTGAAGGTGCATACCTCGTTGTGTTTTATTATAAAAAGAGAGTGCCATATTTATTAGTTAATCAGACCCAATACTTAAACAGATGTTTCAATAACTCTGCTACCTGTGTGGCATTTAAAAAAGCTCTCACTGCTGTTTAACTCCATTACCACGCCCATGAGTGGATTGGCAGGACGTCTGTGGTCCCTCCCCCCCACAAAGCACAGACCTTAATCCCTGATAATCTCTGCATACACTGAAAGCCTGTGATCATGGCTTCACTAAAGGAAAATTTACTGTCGCTTGGGCATCTGACCGGCACAGAAAGAAACACTTTCACAAAACAAAGAGAGCACAGCCTGAAAAAGAGGTAAGAATGCCGAATGCGGTCATGTAGTCTGGGAGTGATTATCATGGGACTGGACTTTTTTCTTAAAAAACAAAACAAGACAAAAATGACCATAATACAATTGGATTTTCACAGGGATTTGTACCAAAGAGAGAGCCCATAGTGTACTATTGGTAAAGTTTAAAAAAATGATTATGTGGAAACTACAGTATGCAATAGTCACAAAATACTATGTATAAGAAAATCTAATCTCAGCTGGAAATTGTATTATTGTCACCTCAGGATTATGTGTGATGGTGGAGAAGTTTGTGTGTGGCATGGGTGACTATGACTTTGTCGTATGATGTCTCTTTCTCACACATCTCTTCTGCATGCTTGCACTGTACATCATTGTGTATGTTGGTGTAAATGTTTTTTTTTTACTGTGTGTTTGTGTTTCCTGCAGCAGGGAGATGCATCTGCAGCAGCGCTGGCAAAAGCTGAGGGAGAGAGAGCTTGCAGCCCAACAACATAACAGGCAACTGCTGCAGCAGTTTGAGGAAGCGCAGAACACCCTGAGAGAAATGTTGAGCCTCACTGCTGCCATGAAAACTATTCGGGTGCGCAGACACAAAAAACACACACACACGCACATAAACATGCATTCGAAGAATTAGCTCAGGAGAGGAAGCTTGTCTATTACACAACAAACACTCACATTTTTCATCCATATAGTCCCACCTCTATGAAGCCCTATTGCTAAAGCTTTTTATTGACCTTTGACCCCTACAGATGGAGTATGAACTGTACCTGGATGAGAGCTCCCCCCGCTGGCAAAAGGAACTCAAGGAGAAAACACAGGCCGCTCAGAAGAAGGTACAAGTTGTCTATTGTTGAAGGGCTCTCAAGACCTCCCAGAATCAAAGTACGCAGTAATAATTTTG
>JAPMOB010213765.1:0-43853 GCA_029875015.1 Lepomis gibbosus | reverse complement strand
GCTGCCGTCTTGACCAGGTCTCTCTGGAAGAAGAGATAGTAATATCTCAATGTGACTCTCCTGGTTAAAATAAAGGAAATAATAATTCAGAAGATGTTTTTGTGGGGTGCTGGTTAGCTCACCACTAGCTGAGTTTAACTTCATGTGACTTATGTCATGTGACTTACTGTTCTTAAGGGCATGTTGCTGGACCAGTACTTTCCACTGGAAAATGTTGCTGCTTTAAATGCTGGTGAGGCCATGCTTTAATGCAGGATTTATGCAGGACAGATTTTAGGCTAAGAACTCAATGCAAGCTGTTAAAACACACCCTCTTCTTCCACCAGTGGTTTCTCCTATCAAACTGTCATTGTTCATCATGACCTAAAATGCTTCACTCAGTGATTTAGAGAGTCTCAAACTCTCCTGTCATGAGGAAGCTATGTACATATGATAGAAAGAAGGCAAAGAAGAAAGCCTGACACATCACAGAGAGCTTCTCTTTGCTCTGCAACGCACTCTGCTCATCAATGAGGGCTTTGACATCAAACGGTTGCAGTCCAGCCAGAGAATGACATGAAGGAAAACTAGGCACCACTCAGGGAGTTTTGAGCCTGTCATCTGTTCAATTCACCTACCATCCACTTGAAAAAGGTTGCTTTTACTAACAGTTCGAGTCTGAACACTACCAAACATTTGCTGTCATATAAAACCCTTCATTCATTCAGGTTTTTGTGCTTCCTTGAATGTGCAGCTTTAAGCACATTTTATCACCAATGAATAAAATATGTTTTTATCTTGAAAGGACATGGTCTGCAAATGAGTGAAATATGTTCACTTTTTTCAGCAACAGGGGCATCTTTTTATGTTTCAGCATTATACTTAAGTCAAGTCCTACCTCTTTTCTGCAGGGGAAATAGCATTAAGTGTGCTTTAGTAAAAATCCAGTAAGAATGAATGGAGATCTTGTTTGATTTCATTCCTAAGCAATTATCCCATTGGTAAGGAAATTACTGCTTTTAATCACAGAGGAAAAAAACAATTCAGACAGGATTACGGTCTCTTAGACAAACCCCCCTCCAGACAAGAGTGTTTAGACTGTCTACTTGTTCACCAAAGTCTATTTAATATCCGTCTGATTCTTACCATCCCTTGGCTGCTCTGCTTATCTGTACTCATATTTTCCGCTGTCCAGGTTCAGTTTCAACAATCAACTTTAGTACTAAAACAAACCCACAGCACTCGGAAAAACAAACGTAGGAACTGTTTTAGGTTGCACCCAAACACAGGGTTCAGGTGAGCATCTCCCCTGCGTTATCTCCTTCAGTTTGATTGTCATTTCTCTACAAAGCGAGAACCAGCCCATCAGCCAGCATGGAGGATCACTCATGGTTATGTGCCCTGCTTCCTAAATGTGGAACTGATTCAGGAAGCAGAGAGACATGGTGGTTGGCTGATGGCGGCGTCACCCTTGGTGATAGAGCCCATGGGTCTTGTGTCTGCCAACAGTAACCTTACTGAATTACTGCTGGCACCACCAAGGTGGAAGGTTCCATAGACTTTAGTTGATGTTTAATTATTTATGACAATATTAATGTGTGATGCAGCCATCCTCAACTTAGTTGAAACAATAAAAGAAAAAATCAATAAGTGATAATCAGTGTTGAGTTATTAATAAGGGAATGGACAAACATGCTTTATTTACATGCATACATTTACTACCATCTCTTTTTTCATAAAATAGTACATGTGTTTAAATTTTTGTCAATAGTTGGAAATGTTTTCGTCCCCTTTTATCCGAAGGTAATGTATCATTCAGTTGACTTAGTTAGGTTGTGGCGTAAGTAGTACCCTTGTAAATTTGAGTTTCAATATAAAACTTGTTATGATTAAGCAGTTATTGTTTACTTAACACTCAAACAGCTGGCACAGCCTGACACAACCTGCTGGGTCTCAAATGTCAACTATCAGATCAAAGTCCCCAGTTAAAAAAAAACAACAAATAAAAAACACCTTGCCTTGCTGCCTCATCTGGATGGAGCCCATCTATTTTGGTCTTCCTTCACTTTTGCACCGTGAAGACATAGTCAACTTCTACATGGTTTTGTGTTAATAAGACATGCCTAGTTAATGACATAAGCTTACAACACTAAGTTGGGGACTCATTTCAATCGTTCTGTGTTCAGTTTATGGGTCCTTAGTCTGACACTGACATGTCCTGAATTACTGATTCTCAAGCTCAGCAAGGGGGCCATATTATTGATTCCACACATGCCTTCTCTCTGGGACACCTCCTTTTCACATCACACCAGCAAGCGCACAACAACTCTCCCTCTGACGCTAATTTAATGTTGTGTTTTGTTTTTTCTTGCCCTCCAAGAGTTCGTTTAAATGGCTGACGTTGATGAATGCATGTAAAAGATACGCTGCAGGTAGGATATGGTTACAAGCTGGAAGGGAGAGAGGGAGGAAGGGAGGGAGGGATAAGAGGGAGGAATAGAGGGAGGCATAGTTTACAGATGGGCCTAGGAGAGTGGTGGGGGTGCGTGGAGGGTCAGGATGTTTGTCTTCCAATGAGCCGTGACTCTGAGAGAAAGAGGAGGGGAGAGTGGGATGAGAGAGGAGAGGAGGGTGACAAGAGATGAAGGGAGGGAGATTAACAGAGAGTGCCTCAGCATCTTCTTTGATGAGGCAGGGGAGGTGAAAAGGTAGAAATTTAAATACAGTCTACCTGACATTTATTCTAGATTATGTAATAATAGTAGATGTGTTGTCCAGTCTTTATTTAATTGCCTGTTTTTTATTTGTCAGTCCAGAAAAAAATCTTTAATCATATCTTTTTTTGCATGTCTAGTTGTATGGTAGTTAGTGATAGAAATCAAAAGAAAGAAAGAGACCGAGAGAGACCGAGGGAGAGAGAGAGAGAGATACACAGACAGATAAATGAACAGCAAGAGAGAAAGTGCGTGCCTGTGATGGATTGTGTGTGTGCCATTGCTTGGTGGGATTGTGGAGTTTGTTTATTTGTTTTTCTAGACGGCTCATAAAATGTGTGTGCATGTGTGTTTGTGTGTGTGTGCATGTGTGTTTGATTATGTGTGTGAGTCTGTGGTGTGCACGTCTCTCTTAGGGCATGTACAGGCCATAGGGAGTGTGTCAGTGTAGGTGTGGAAACAGAGCACGGCCTGAGAGTCCTCAGAGTGGAGATTCCTATAGCACCCGGAGGGCAATCTCATTCCAAACCAATTAAACGTATAGTTAGAAACACACACACACACACATACACCACCGTCTCTTTGCAAACTTGCACACGTGAATGCTGACCTAAAAAAGGCACTGATAATGTACACACATTTAGTTAAACATAATGCCCCTCATTTATTCATGTAACCATGTGTCATTTACAAGGGTGTCACTTTGTGTTGAAAAGTGGTGGCATGATAAGCAATATTAGGTTGACGAGACGAAAAGATCCATAAATAATGTTTTAAAGCTATCCTCAATGCTCAGATGTATGAGTGGGGGGTATGGGGGAACCTCCGCCAGGAAATTTTGATCCATAAACACTTCATTTCCTGCAATCTGGTGGTAAATTTCTGCACCAGATTATGGTGAAAATGTTTTTTTTATGTAAAAGGAAGGATAAAATTCAGGTAGTACATGACATTTCAAAATATATAAATATAATACAATCTAAATTAGTGCAGCTTTCAGGCATTCGTGTTGCTGTCAGATCTGTTTCTCCTGTAGATCAACTTTTCTCATCCCTGCTGAGGCAACACATACTGTGTGATGCCGTGATTTAGTCTTCCCTCCTCTTTTGTAATGTTCAAAGGAAGAGAAGGGAAAACTTGGCCAAAAAAAACCTGTTAAAGTTACTGATTAGTGCATGCACGTTTTTGGGTGTTTTTTCTGAGCTTAAGTTACCTTTTTTGGACAATGCACATTTGTTTCTTCTATTTTAATTGCATTGCATGTTTTCTTAGTATATAAATAAACCTTTTTAAAAGCATTTTCATTTGGTATTTAAGTGCAAGCTATTTCAGAACATTATTCAGCAAATTTTGCTTTAAAAAAAGAGGTGGGAACATGTCCCCAGCATCCCCAGTGTAAATGACACCTATGGTCATTTATCAAACAAACGCACAACATAAAGCGGGGCTCAATCTGGGCTCATTTGAATGCAAAGATTCATCAGTCTGAACGTGAGGAGAGGATTCAATAAAATGTCTTGTCAAGTCTCACGTCATGTACGCAAATTTTCAGAGTGTATGCTATTCTACAGGGAAACAGGCAACGCACATCATTTAGTCAACCAAGGTGGATTAAAATCAAGGAAAGCTGGACTTGGTTGAAGATACTCAAAGCCATTTCATCATTATCAAAGAGGCTTCTTCACTTCTGACTGACTGGCAGGTAATCCCAGCTATTTAACCGCTGTGGGGTCAAGGTGATGGAGACTGCTTTGTTCGTTAGTGCTTCTGGCTGTTGTAACAATAGAGTCACGTGAGACCAAGTCTGAGCGACATCGTTGACATTGTCACACAAGGCCAAGTGTGAGTGTGTGTTCAAACTCCTGGGAAGGGATGAAAGGACAGCCTTTTAAGTGTGTCTGCTTGTGTGTGTGAGTCAGATTCTAAGCTGTTGACCACAGCTGTGATTTTTTTTTCCCATACTGCATTCTTCTTTAATACTTCTTTTCAGGCTGCCAAACAGAAAAGCTTTCTTTGATTCTACAAGCAACACAAGGGCCTCAATCTCAGAAAAGTTTCTCTTCTTTCTCATAGTGCTGCCTTCTATGTTAGATTGATAAATAGCGGTCGATGAGTGTATAGAAATTTTTAAATGGTGTAAAGGAAAGTGACATCTTTTAGATTTTTGAAACCAAAAAATTTGCAATCATTAAATAAAACAAATATACATTATGAGCAGTTAAATGGATTCACCTGTATTCATGGAACTAGACATACAATGTGCAGCCTTCAACAGCCACCCAAACCCCTGATAATGTGTCACTATTCTCACAATCCCTGCCATCTTGCCGCTTAGCAGTTTGTTCACTGACAACCTCCAACAGCAAGAGGGGATGAACTGCGCCGCACCTCCCACCTCAACCTGTTCTCATTTCCAGATTGTCAAATACAAACTACTTGGTTAGGTAGTAGGAAGTCACATGTTGTAAGTGATGTAACTTGTAACGTGAC
Source organism: Lepomis gibbosus (assembly GCA_029875015.1). Classification (NCBI taxonomy): domain Eukaryota; kingdom Metazoa; phylum Chordata; class Actinopteri; order Centrarchiformes; family Centrarchidae; genus Lepomis; species Lepomis gibbosus. Next base: position 38,670 of record JAPMOB010213765.1, on the reverse strand, counting down.
ACTTTAAACAAGTCAACATTGACTTGGTTTCACATGGGACACGAACCCCAGTCTCCTGGGTGACAATCCCGGCTGTAAGATGAACCTAACTTGTTGACTGTGTTTATGCCATAAAGTCATGCTCTTCTGTACTGAAAACGCCAAAATGTATTAGACATATTGTTAAGCTCTCTGACTGATGATTATCATGTATGCTGTTCATTGTTATCATTTTACAAAATAATATATGATTCAGCATTAAAATAATAAAAGATATCATAAATCCTGAAGGATGTGCAATTTTTCCCCAGCTGCCCTTCATTACATCAACTTTGAAATGGGCCATCTTTTTTCAAAAGCAAATAGAGAGTGGAGTAAAAGGTTGTCGATTACAGCAAGTGAATATAGGTGTTTGTGCATAACAAGCTACATTGTTAAATCAAACAGGAATGCTGAAATGAGCCAGGGACCACTTTCCACTTCCACATAAAAATCCCAACGTGTGAACTCAGCTCTTTTGATCACAGAAAAAAAGAGAAACTATTTGGAAAGAAAGTATTTATTTCAGTGATGTAGCTGAATATTTGGTCTTCAAGTATCTGGCTGGAAAGTTTGAAAAATAACAACATGGAATCACAGGTACCATTAAGAGTGTGTGCATATCTCTGCGCCCTTAAGCGCATGAAATTGTATGTCGCCTGTGTTTGCATATGTCATCACAAGTGGTGGTAAATATCTTGCCGTGTCCTGGCACCTGTTAGTCACCCTCTCTACTTGGTTCACAGTATTTGTTTACCCAGTTGCTGATGAAAACACTGCTGGGATGAGTTGCTGCGTTACGACTCCATACATATTTACTGCAGCAGGTATTCCTCCAAGAGGGTGTGCATTCTCTGTGTGTGTTCTCGTGTACACACTTAGACTTGTCTGCATAGCCGTAAGGTGTTCAGGATCAAATTTATGGGGTAATATTCCTGTTCAGAGTCGTTATGATACAGCTGTAAATGCGGAGACAGATGATAAATAGATACAAACAGAGAAGCAGGTTGGAGGGAGCAGCTTCATGGAGAGATGAGATGCAGAGAGAAGTAAAGCTCGACCCAAACCTTTCAGGCTCATCAACACTGATCTGCTTCATGCCGGGTTCAGCAAGGCTACGTTTTTCCGTTCTCATGCAGCATCTCTCCACACCCATAACTCTCCACTACTTAACTGCTAGCGTTAAAACACCAGATTAAACAGCTGGAAGACAACTCCTTGTACTGCAGACTGAGAGAGAGTATCCGTCTTTATGACCAGTCTCCTGATTGTTATCCAGTGGGGTCGTGCTTTGTGCAGTTTGATCTGCAGTTGCTCAAAGTTAATTCAGAAATGTCTACTTTGTAATAAGTCAGTTGTTGCGTGACGTACGGTATTTTGTCATCACTTACTTTGGCACAGAAAGATGTTGTGGGTAATTGATTTATTCGCAGACAAATGCCATTTCATCCTTCCTCCACCCTTGCTGTCTCTTCTTGCATTCCTCTTCTCTTTCTCAGCTTTCTGTTCAGTGTCCCAGTCTTTCTCCTTCTCTTTACTTGCATCTTTGATTAAACACTGTTGAGTTGCGGGTGTGGAATTCAGCATGATTCAGAAATTGTGGAGTAACGTAAACAGCATGGATTAATTAATGCAGGAAACTACTTTTCAAGAAAAATCTCCCACTTAAAAATTCCAATAGTGCACTGTGTAGGTATTTCATAAAATAACACATTACATCCAGAATTTTTAGACAAGCAGTATTACATCTTTTTTTCAGAAGAGCCAGGTAATTTGCTTTGCCATCTCTGGTGTCATATAGTGGCTCTTCCTGGTGTAAATAATTGCGTTGCTGTAGAGTTGTTTTGAAGCCACGGTGAAGGAAAAAGACCATAAAGACCATAAATTTTTCTCAGTGCCGAGAACAGACGTGGAAAATGTTTTTATCTCCCAAAACCAAACATACACAACACGACAGCAGCGGGGAATTGAGCCGCTAGTCTCGTCTTGTAAAAACTGATTATAGACTAATAACTTTGATTTAACACCTCATAGCAAACACATAAATCAACTAACTCACTCTCGGCCACAGCTGCTGGCAGCTATTTGTTCAGCAATTTGTTTTTGTTACATGAGAAACTGTTTCACCGCAAAAAATACTGTTCACTACTGGTTGGACTTAAGAAAAGTTCTAGGGTGAGGTTAGAGAAGTGTAAATGGCAAACGGAGAAGGCAATAGAAAAGGAAAGCAATGATTAATGTGACAGAGCATACAAGAAGTTCTGTTTGGTTTAAACTACAGTGACAAATCCATCTGAGACTGAAGAAGCTGTTTGTTAACCACGACTGCTGCACTGCAAAAGAATATGGCATATAATATTGCATCTGTCCATTGTAAAATTTACACTATAGCTTGTGAGGCCTAGCCATGTGTGCAACAGTGTTTGTTAAATCACATTTCAGATTTGGTTCAGGGGGTCACACACACATACACATGTGTGTCTGCCACCTGTTGATAATTTCGACATTCCAGTAAGTTCCACATTGAAATGACAATGAGTCATCTATTATGAAGATTGGTGATATCCACCATATCCTGCGCATGTGACCCTATATCCCCAAGCTTTTGATACCTCACCCATCTGTTCAGTGAGGTTATATTTTTGTGTGTATGCAGATGCATGATTATAACACGCATAGTACATTGTACTAAATGTAAGGTAAGTGGTATTTCCCGGGCCAACTCATTGCAGTCACGATCAAGGATTGGAATATCTACTGCCAAACATATCATCCAAGTACAACAAACCTGCCCATATCCCTCGCATCCAAGCGCAATCCCTCAGCGCCCCCAAATCTGTGCTGCATTAGCCCTTCCCAACCGGCCAATCCCGCGTTGCATGTCTGTCTATGTCCACAGAAGTTTGCCCTTTGATCTGGATGCAAGTTCTTCTGAGGACATAAAGGTCCACTGATTGAAAGAATGGTTTATGCCAAGGTTTTACAAAACACTTCGGTTAGGGTCCAATCAAAGTAAATTCAGCTTCATCCTGGATCTCAGGCTCATTAAAAAACATCAGGACTCATGTCATTTGGGGACTGTGCTAAAACCATTTTAGGCTCCAACTCAAGGTTAAAGACACTGATGTACACACATTCAAATCAACCTGACCATGGCGTAGGATACTGACCCCCCAATGATGATTGTAATAGCAATATGCAATTATTCACCTTTGGGAGAATACTTTCTCGTGTTTTCACCAAAAAGCACTGCTACATAAAAGCCTCTCTCAGTACCATTTGGATCAGACTGTAAATTGGAGTTTCATAGCGTGATTTTGCCTGTCGTGTCATTACAGTAATGAAAACACTCGAAACCCAGGAAGATGAGTCTATTTTCCGGATGGTGAAGTTTGCCTTCCATGTGGACACAATTCAGCTGGCGAAAAAAGACAAAGATTTTTGACAGAATAACACCGTGCCAGGTGATTCACAAAAAAACACACACATATTCCTGTATTGACTCAAGAATCAAAGCATTGCAAATAATAGACTTAACATGAGCACAAAAATGGAGATGTGCTTTTACTTAATGTCACAGCTCCCATTTGAAATTATGTAGATACTGTGTCTATAGCCTACAACAAAGGATAAAAGATTTCCTGTGGCATTTCCATTGACCATATTGACCTGTGTCACCAGTATGTGCTAATACATTCTTTTATTGCATTTATGTATTTGGCTTCACATATGTGAGAATGCAAAAGGGTGCAAAAAGTGCACAAAACAAACACCAAACCTAATTTAGACATGCTTTCGTTACCATGAGAGGTTATTCCAGGGAAATCTTTGAAATTAAGTATTCACTGATATGGTCACACTGAATGTACCTTCACAAACTCATGAGCATAATTAGCCCACTGTTGCTTTTATGTGGAGGCCATTATCACTGGCTATAAACAGCCACTGTAGTCAGTCGCCCCTCTCTTTTGGTCAGATGCAGGATCAGTCATGTTTTACTGGCCTCATGTGCTTCACATACGTCGAACATGTGTGCTGTCCAGCTCTACTTCACTTCTCTGTGGGTAAATACTGTTGGTGTATTTCACATAGACTCCGGCATCACATTCAGGACTAATAAAGAAATATCATCTCCACTGATTATGATTATGATTCTGGAAAACATCACAGACAACAGAGTTTTACTTTGCCATAATTATTGTGGTATGAATTGCAGATGTTTAAAAAAAAGTTTGCAAACATTGGTGATTTTTAATTTTTTCAAGTCATTTGAACCATTACATGCTTGCCTTTGGGTTCAAAAATATTTTCCAACTTACTTAACATCATAGTGGTTTTATGAAACTTTCAGATTTGGATAATGTCGTAAATGTATTTTGATCTGGGTGAAACAAGGCCATTTTTCTTAGTTTCTCAAAAATATGTACGTATATGTATGTTTTCAGATAATAGCCTGCAGTATTTAACAATGTGAGCAGTTGTATGCCAGTAAAATATAAGCATTTATTACATTGTATAATATATCATAACACATCATACTGGAAGTGAAAGATTAATTTCTTCATAATGTATAGAACTTCTCTTTTCTTTATACATTTGCTTGGAAATTTTGGTTACCAGTACTTATCAACACTGCTTGGACTGGGGCATGAGCTCTGACTATACAGAATGCCAAATTACAATCAGACCAGTACTCACAGGCTTGGCTCAACAGCGGGGACATACAGAGACATTGTACCCTCCCTCTTTCTCATATTTGAACCTCCGACTCATTGTTGTTGGTTTTCTTATTTTATCTTTCTTTAGTATTTTCTACAGCCTTTGCAGATCACATCAGTTGCATTGTCCCTGTGTGGAGCACACATGTACTGTCCCTGCGAAACACTCCCACTCAGGTCATTAGCAGGAATGAGCTTTGGCTTTAATTATAAAAACACCAGCCATGAATCCCGCTGTTTTATAGGTCCTGGGTATTTTCATATGACTGGTTTTCAAACATGAAATGGATTGCTTGTGTGCGAATAATCAACACTTGTTAATTTTTAGAGCCTCCGGCCCCTGGGAGGGGATATTCTTTCTTTTGTTGGTTACTATAACAATGTGTGACTAAAATTAAACAGAATCAGAGCTGTGACAGATAATTGATGTTATTTTCTTCATAAACACCACAGCCTGCTTGTATTTGGGTTTCTGACTTTTGCAATTGTGTTATGTAATCTCTTTGAGGATATGCCATTTCTGGGGCAGGATGACAAGAAACACTCATTGTTCATTTATTCACTAAACATCTAGTTAAACACTGCATGTTGTTTTTAGGCACACTGGCTCTAGGGATGGCTATGTTGGCCAGCCCAGACCAAAAGATCTTTTGGATGTATTGCCATGTAGTTGGGACACATATTCATGGTCCCCTGATGATGAACCCTACTGACTTTGGTGACCCACTGACTTGCAACCAGGAGGCTGACATTTTTACTAACTTTTTGCTGCAGTCCTCACTTTTCCTCAAGCATCATCAAAAATGTAATGTCCATTACTTATTGTGGTGTTGTAGTTTTCCAAGTGCTCCAGCTTGATATTATGTGAGAGAGGAGCAACATCTCTCCTATGTTGTGCTAATGTTTGGAATATCTGAGAATCTGTTTGTTGAATGTTAAAACCACACTGTCTCAGCCGTTCCTGAAATCAACAACCTAACATTAGCCACTGGTAACTCCATACAGATTTGGTCAATTCTGAGCTCTGCTGGTAGAGGAAATGAGTCCTCATATTTTCACTGGATGGAAAAATGTCTGCATTAATTTGCTTCATAAAAAGACAAATTCCCTTTTCAGTGAGGTTCACCAGGGTTTACTCTGCCTGGGTGAGAAACGAAGGGCTAAATTATACTTTCACACATGTTTTAATTCAGGGTCTTTCCATTAGAACCTCTTAGATTGAGAGGAAATTGCTCACTAGAAAAATAAAGCTCAGGCCATCTGCCTTCTTTCAACCTTCTATAGCGAGTAATCTTGAAGTTTCTTGAGGGGCGTTAGTGGACCATATGTTCTGTAAAAGTCAACAAAAATGATTTACAGTATTTGCATGATAAATCAGATTTTTTTCTCTAAAAGATGCAGCTTTGCAAATGTTCCATAATGATTACAGTGTTCTGTATCTCTCACACTTACGCACACCTACTCTCACACGGGCTCTCTTTGAGGGGGATGCCCGACACGGGTCCCTGCAGAGCTGAATGATCACAGGACAAAACTCCAGGGCAGAAGGGCCGCCTGCTAAAAAGAAAGAGCAGAAAGGGTTTTATCAAGGAGAAAAAGAAAAGACTCCCCATGCAGATTAATAAAATAACCCCAAGGTACTTCTATAAACACCCTGATCTGCACCCCCTACTATTCCCCTACCAGAAATACCACACACACATGCAGAATATCTGGGGTCTCCCTCACCTGTTGCCTGGCAACAACTGATGGGAAAAAAAGCTGGTGGTGCTCCAATGATTAAAACTTCCAGGGAAGCAGTGTTTGATCCCCATTGTATCTCCACAGCTTCATAGGAGACCCAACACTGGGGTAGCAAGAGAGGGAAGAGAATATAAAAACATTCTCACTCTTGTCAAGAGGTGGCTGGCTTTGCTCACCGACTTTTCCCCAAATTTTCTTCCCCCCACCCCACCCCATCCCTGACTCAAGTGAACTCAGGACTTTTTTTTACCTTACCCCCCACCTGTCATACTAGTCACTTGGACAGTTCACTGGTAATTCACATTTTTCAAAGAGAGACTACAAATAAGAGGAAATACATCAATCGAGGTCAAACTGAGGGTCAGACACAGAAAGCGATGGCCTTTCTTAACAGTCCTGTGCTCAGTTTATTTAAAGTGTTGCTGTTGAGGGGGAGAGGGAAGTCGAGACATCGCTTCGGAAGGAATGTGTAGTTAATGCCACGCTCATGGCCAAATTAGTCAGGCTTGCTGAGGGGATTCCTCCTGGGGTCACTTCCACAGTAAAGCTCAACACACACATACACTTCAGTACATCACATTGACATGAAGTGGAGATTTCCTTGCAAATACACATTCATTTATAAATCTATATTCATCTAGAAACAAATACACACAGGGAATGTTTGGCTAACATGCATGAGAAGTCCCTGATGGATAACAAGGTTAGTGTGAGCAGCAAAAAACCTCCAGGCAGTGTACCAAACACACACTTAAAGTAGTTTTCACATTTTCACAAATATCTGTATTTGCTGTATTATTTAGAGATAAATGAGAAAATCAATATTACTTTCATTTCTGCACAGTATGCTGGTTAACTTAGCTACGCATAAATATTGGAAACCGGGGGAAACACCTAGCCCGGCTATTTCAAAAATTAGCCAAAGCATAAAAATAGCAATTTGTAGTTGTATGGGGCGTTATGTACCAAACTGTCCAGTGCAATGACTTCCTGACATCTCCACTGGTTGCTGGTTTCAATGACAACACTACAGAGAGACACCGCTTCAGGCAGGCAGTTTTTATACAGATCAAACAAGAAAGATATAACGTGTTCATTTATTTTCAGAAGTGCTGTTGCTTTGATACCTTCAGAAAAACCCAGCCTGGCTATTTTGCCCTGTTTTGAGTAACAGAAACAGTTACAGTAACAGTTCAGTAACTTCATACTGATAGGACACATATGAGAGTGGTGTCAGTCTTCTCATATAACTGTCAGCAAGGAAGCCATAGGCATATTTTCTCAAAACATCAAACAATTTCTTTTAACACAAATTAACATAGGAGCAATGTCCTTCTTTGAGGGAATATGGCTCAAGTTGGGGAATAGGTGATAATACCCCGCTTCACCACACATACTGTATACACACATAGTACCCTTCTCTTTTGACCTTCTCTATACAAAACTCTGACCTGCTTGCCTTCTGTGTGTACAGCTGACAGCTCTTGCTCACAGTGATTATCTGTCCTTGACTATCTTCTCAATCCCTCCTACTATGAAATGATCCCCTCAATCTCCCTATGCACAGGAGTGCAGCCACACAAACAAACACACATACTTAAGATAAGGCTGCACCACCTGCCGCCCCACAACACATGCACCTGTCTTATCCTTGTTTATATCTATGAAATCCTCTCTGTCTGTATTTATAGTAGAATTTCAAGAATCAACAATTACTTATTAGAACTTCTGGATCATGAATTTATGTAGGTGCGTTATGTGGGCTCACGCATGTCTATTTTCATAACACTGTACACGCCCTGCTGCCCCATGTCACTGTCTCTCTTTGCTTGCCTCATGATGAGAGAAGGCACATGATTGCCACTGGGATATCTGCAGCTTTAATAGATGCAACATCAGAAAAACCTGCACATAAGGCCAGACTGATCCACTATGTTTTCACAGACCCCAGTGAGGCACGCGCTATCAATTGCTGCCCACGCTGAGCCCAGCCTAATTCATTAGCTGATGACAGGACAGTGGATCAACATTGTCATTGTCATCTAGGAATTTAATGAGTCATAGGCCAGGGAATGAACAGTTTGTAAATCACAGGCATGGGTTTCGTAGTGTAGTGGTATGTTTGCTACTCTCATGCGCTTGAGGATTAAGAGCATGATTTTCTTGACAAGGTCGAGGTAAATGGATTTTTTTCAATGTCATATGAAAATAACAAAGAGGGTATTTGCTTTATTGAATGATATTTGTTGCTTAAGCTGGGGCACAAATTAGGGGATAATTAGCTTGTGATACACTTTGATTCCAGCCTCTAAAGCCCTGACCTGACACCCTCAAAGATGCCGTGTGGAGTTTCCTTGTAAACAAGCAAAAGTTATGTTTGCATTCAGTGTTATTCAGCAAAAAAACATTGTCTATCTTATCTTATCTTATCTTATCTTATCTTATCTTTAAGGTCTAATAATCATGTCAAGTGCATTTCCTACCTAGAAAACATTTTTCTTAAAAGTTTGAAGCCTGCCTTGTTTACATTCATATTTACTGGCTGTTAATACCTTGACTTCGAATGGGGACCCACATGAAAACTTCATCAGTACTACTAGAGGTCACATTAGTATTTCTATTCATGAAAGAAATGACAATGTGCTACCACTAAAAAAGTTCATCCCCTCAGCTAAGCTCTGTTAGCTCAGTGTTTTGGTTTTATGGCAAGCAACTTTACTGTTTTGATTCACTAGTACACCGCTCTCAGTAGCATCATTTCTAGATGCAGCAGGCAGGTGTTTTTAGTGAAAAAGCTCTAATATACCAATTGTGCACTTACAACTAGCTAGTGAACGTAGTTGGAGCTTTTAGCAGCTTTTAGCAGCTTTTAGCAGCTTTTAGCGAAAGAGTCAGACATTTCCCTCAAGAGTTGGTGAACAGCTAAACTGAGTGAATATTGGACTTATATTTGTCTGTTGGCCAGAAACACAACTCCAAATGAATGCTAATTTTGCTTATGCTGACAAAATCCTATAGTATAATTTAGTGCATCATTTTTTTAATTTTGGCATTTTTAGAAGAAATCTGAGATTTGACAGAAGTTACTGACTGCAAGTTAACAAGTTAACTGCTTAGCTGCTTACAGGTAACTTGTACAAGAAGCAAGTCTATTAATAGCTTGTAAGGTCAGAAGGCTGAGAAAATACAGTATTTGCAGTCAACAAAAAACTTAAATCCTACAGGTTTTCTTTTCTTTTCTCTGCCAGAGTATTTTCACTGAGAGTGCCTTGCAGTGGTATTTTCCTTCAACACTCAAGGGTAGTGATAATATATTATGTTGTAGCTTGTGTCCCAATCATGAAAGAAAAAACACAAGACATGGGTGCGATGGACTACATAATTCTAAGGCTTGTATTAACTTTAATTTGTGCCTAAATGTATTTCAGCAAAGATGACGGAATACACTTCCCCCCTTTAGCTAAAGGCCTAAATTAGAGTAAGGCTAAATTAGGACTAAATGTGGTTAGGGGAAAAAAAGTTGTAGTGTGCATCCATCCCTGGTCGGGAGGGTTTATGCACCTGCCCGACTTCATTTACAGGTGTCGACTGATTCTCTCACTGGACGGTCACAGGGACTGACCAAGTGACCTTAACCTTCCGCACCCCAGTGCCACACACACACACACACACACACACATGCTTCTACCCCCAGGGGATGGTGGGGCTGGTTCAGACTGGAACACAAAGACGTGCATTATTCTTCTACATCCCTTACACCAGACTGCTGGGATTGAGGAGAGGGAGGAGGCACATTTCATTATTTTTAATAACATTTCAACATAATATTTTACATTTTTTATTTTTTGCAAAAACACGTTAATTGAACACACATTGTATTAAATACCATGACTTGTCCTCCAATAGAGGTACAGTGCTTTTTGGTAATATAAATCTAAAAAAATATGACTTCACATTTTACATTTGCCCATTAGTCACATGCATAACTATAATGCATCATTTAATATCCTGGGTAAAAGTTTGGACTCAGCAGTCTGCCCGAGCGGAGGTGAAAGGGTTTATAACAATGCATCAATCTCTGTTATGTCTCACTGTCCTGGTGCTGAGTTAGTACAGGGCAAACAAGGAAGTATTCCCATAAAGAAAGAGCCCACACTGTGTTTGCATTGCTTTCCTCAGCACAGTGACTGATGAAAGGACAGAAGCCACAGCGAGGAGAAGCACTGAACTCGTGCATACTGTTCCTCCTAAACATCAACACACTAGTTAGACAAATGAGGCTTCAGCCCCCCCTTTTCACTGCTCTGCTCCAATCTCCAGAGGCCACAATTCACTATACCTTGAGGTATACAGCAACAGTCTCTGCATTCAAGTCTAATTATCTCCAAAAGTCCTAAACCTGCTGACTGAGGCTTTGGTGACAAATGATCTGGAGCGATGATTGATGGTGGACAAATACTTTAAGGGGGAAACAAGTCCTGAATGCCATATTTTCAATTTTGAGAAGCTATTTCACTCTTGATATTTCCTCTTTATTGTAACAATAAGAACAACATCATATTTGGACTTAGTAGGGAAAGGTCAAGTGCTACAGTTTACCTCACTGATACTCATGCTTATCTGTCATGACAACATGCCTCAAGCTTTTATGGAACTAACTCCCTCTAGAGGTAATATGATGAGATGCTGCTGCTTCTTTGGCTGATGTAAACTGGGGAGGAGGGGGTCGTCTTACCACACCAAGCCAAACCAAAAAGTTTGCACTGGAAGAGAAAGTGATCAGACCATCTCGGACCTCTCCCCTCATCTACCCTATCCTAAAGCCATCTGGTGCATGAAACAATTACTTTCCAGTGTCCTGGTACATCTTTAGGTGCATTTTTGGAAATCAATCTCCAATCCTAACTGAAAATAAATATAAGACAGACTGCAGACTTACTAGATGTCTGCGTAACTTCAAATGGCTTTTTCCTGGAGTAATTTTACAAATGTAAATACAAATATAACCTTGAAAAAATCCATATTAAAATGAGCTTAGGTTGTAAAGTCAGTCATACTCACACTTTCAAGATGGTTAAATCAAAATATCAAACAGAACAAGGACCGGCTTTGAAAAGTAACCTCTCACATTGAACACACAAACTCTACAAACATCTGGAAGAAACGAGGAGGAATCTAAGGGCACAAATTAACATCTAGATTAACACCTGCTGTCATAACTGAGCAGTTTTTTTTATTCAGCACTGATGTCCAGAATGTATTTAACCAAATTTAAATAATTTCCAAGGACTTTATTGATCATTATTATAGATTTTATCTCTGAAAAACACTTCCTCTGTTAGTTTTTGAAATGAATGTTACAACTAATAACACTAGCCTACTGTCAGTGTAAACATGGAAAATCACGATCAGCTTGGAAAAAAAGAGCTGGATATCAATTAAGTCCATTCATTTCAATCATCACTGGAAGCACAATCCCAGACAGGAATCAGAGAGAAGATACGCTAGCCCCCTCTCTCTCTCTCTCTCTCTCTCTCTCTCTCTCTCTCTCTCTCTCTCTCTCTGACGCGGGGGGCTTGCCCTCTAAATAAACTTTGGAGCTCATAGGGGGAGAGAGAGACAGAGAGACAGCAGAGGGCTGAAGTCATCAGCCGGCCGGCAGGAGGGTAGTGAATGGGTCTTGCACGCAAAGCAGAAAAGCGCTGAAACTGCGGAGATTTACTTTGGTTCAGTTGCCTGCCGCCGAAAGAGAGCGAGAGGAGGTGTGTGCGTGTTTGACAGCCAAAAGAACTACGAAACCTTCAATTCATAGCTTTTTCTGTGATTACTGGTGTTGGTCCTGTGGTGGCTTTTGCTTTTTGTGCTTTAGCTGATGCTGAGATGAAGTAAAGACCCTGAGCGCGCCTGGCACATCAGGGTATCCACACGCACCGGGCCGTGCATCTCCACTGAGAAAGAGGGGGAGAGGGGAAGAAAGGTCAATTTGGAGTTCTGCACATGGATTTTATATATCAAAGTTTTTGAGAGTTATGTTAATCATAAATAATAATTCTATACATGTTTTTGACCTACACTAATGATTTTGCTTTCCTCGTGCGCGCACCGGATGAGAATCGAGCTTGTTTGCTGCGTGTTGGTTTGTTTTTTGAAGGGAATGTTCTGTATCACAGCACGGATAACGGACCCATAACTCAGTCTGGCTTTCTTGGCACATATGTGGATCCTATCCAGGATGTTACAGTCTAAGCGGCCCAGGCATCATTGGGCCACCGTACACTACCATCACCACATATCACCACATAGCTGGGGATCCTGCTGTGTCTAGGAATTATCTACCCTCCATTCTCTGCCTCCGTCTGGGGGAAGAAAGCGGAATTTTATCCAATAAGTGATTTGGTGAACATTGACATTGGCTTTACGAGTCTCATCTCTGGGCTACTATGCAATTACAACTGATCTCCTTTGTTTTGATCATCTTGCACTGCATGGATTACAATGGTTGTCAGCAGCACAGCAGCTCCAGGCATCGGCATACACGTGAGTAGGTTAAACTGTGGTACGATGCTGCCTGGCAGCTATGCACACACGCAGCGCTGTCTTTACTGTCTTCATGTTCTTTTGTCTTTTTTTTTTTAATTTAGCGTGTATTGGCCTGTTTTACCTAGAGAGGCGTCAAAAGTCTCCAGCCTACATTCTTTATCTTTTGCCAACAAAATTTTGAAAATTTTCCAATATTCAGTCTATTCTAAATATCTCAATTAATGACTGGCAACAGGCACATTATTTGGTCAGAGTAATAATTTGCTTAACTTGTACAGTACACGCAGGCCAAACAATCCTACACAGGCGCAAAACCGGTAACATGCCGGACAATCACATTGATGTGAGTTTTTTAGATAACAAAATATATTGCAGTTGATCTTTGCTTGCTTTTTTATTTCTGCGTCATGTAATTTAAATATTACAAGATCAAAACTCAACAAACTTTTGGACGATTGAATCAGTGAATAAACTGCTTTCCCAAATTAGTATTGATTATTAAAGCATTAATATAAAAGACGTAGACCTATTCTTTTATTTTTTTTCCACACCCACAACCCTACTTTTCTGCATTATGATTATTATTCTGCTAATTGGTTTTATTAAAATGGGGAGTTATTCTTAAATTGGTTGGTTTCAGGCAAATTCCATCTCATGCTCTTTGGTTGTATTGTCCTTATATGGTCCAACAATAGGCTACCTTCATTAATTTCACCATCTTTTGTCCATTTACGATATGCTTCCTTTGAACCATAATTGGATTAATTAATTGTTGTGCTTATCACCTGAAGCCTGCAGTCACTGCTCTTTGCTCTCAGTCTCCTGGTTCCCGTCGCTCTCTAGCGGTCAAAGCAGCAGACTTCAGGCACGGGGTGTGCTGCCCGGGCATCAGTGTTGGAAAAAGATATTGACACCTTTATAGCTTTAGTTTCCATATTTGGACAAGTAACCCCCATGTTCAATTTATATCGTTATGTTTCGTTTCTTCTAATGTTGGCCCAGATCACATAGAGTAGAGTGGGGTTCACATTTATGCCAGTCAGAAATATAACTTAGTTTCATATTTTGAAATCGTATCCCATCTTGTTCTTACTACCGTTCACACTTAAATTAATGGAAGTTTGATAGCATGCTCCATCAAAACACCAGAAATGTTTCATACTGAGCACACTCTTAAGTCTGATGGTATTTCATTACCCATATATCTCCGCCTGGGTCCAACATTATGTCTCATCTCTTGAGCTATGACTAGGCTTTTTCCAAGAAACCATGAAATAAGTATTAATAAAGTATATTTTTTCTATTCTTCCGAACCACACTTTATCATTGAGGGTCTCCAGATGTGTTTTGTGACTAAGTCTGTTCAAGAAGAGCAATGATAGCTGGAATCACTTTCCAGCTTGGCTGAAAACTGTTTGTGATCTACAATAATAGACCTTGAAAGTGATGTTGTTATCCTTGCCACCTGGGGCTGAAACTTCTCTCTACATTTCCTTCATGTAATCACAGAGCTCAGTTCTGTACTCCGGACCAGAAATAGGACCGTTTTTTGTTTTTTATTCATTTTTTCCCATCATGACCACCAAAGCGGGTATTTTTTAAAGCAGAGTTGCGGCATCTGGGGTTAACTGTGTGTTTATTATGTAGTTTTAAAGGGGTCCTGGGGTTACCTTTGCTCTTGGCAGCTCTGTTCAATGTACTTTGAGTCAGACCTGAATAACTAGGTATGGATCATTTTTCTGTTCAGCAGGGTCAACACAGCCTTTATAAATCTTATGTAAACTGTAAGCGACATACAATGACACCAGACATCAGTTGTAACGATAAAAGACAGGCAAATGTACCTACTGTATGTACTAGTTGATTATTCTCGCTTAAATGTGTGTTTGTGCTGCTCTATAGGATATATAGGCAGCGTAGTGTCTGCTTTATACCCCGGTGCATCAAGACACAGATTCACTCTTTTAAATGTTTATTTCGCCCCTAAACACTATTAAAGAGTCTCTCAGCAAAGTGTGAGAGAGGGGGAGCAGGAGGGTTTACTAAGAGTGCTCTAGTGCTTCTAGTTCTTAAATTATGCCTGAAGGCTGAAAACAGTGTTAACAGTGTGTTTTTAGTGAAATCAGAATTATTTATATTGGCATGAGTTTGTTTTTTGTTTTGTTTTTTTAACTGAGATGCTGAAAATGTGTTTTATGGACTGAAAAAAAAAAGATAAAAAGGTTTTATCAGCATATCCTCATACTCACCCATGATGTTTTGCAGTTCTGATTTGGCAGTACCGGAGCCTTGATTTCTTTCTTGTCAAAGCTGAAGGTTTAGCTCACTTTCTGCCGTAAAGAGTAAGCGTGTGCATTTTCAGATTCCATACTCATAAATTGACAGGTGTTTGTAAGAATCAAAATTCCCTCCAAGGATGCAGATATCTAACATTTGCAGATGGAGCGGTTAGTTGGTGAAGGGGTGAATGAATGCAGATCTCAGAGGGAAAGAAGGGGTAAGAGTGAGTTGGGAGTCAATGACCATTGAGTCAACTGGCCAATTACCATGCAGAGACTGAACCCGAGCTCTGAGCTTCCTGTCTGTGATGATGCATCCAAATATGAAGACATGTGGGTGCCTAGGTGCTAACAGTGTATCAAGACAGGACAGCACATGAAGATGCAGATAAGTTGATTTAGGTCTTGATTTAGACATAGAATGCAGATTATAAAAGGGAGTGTGTCCCATGGTGGAAACCTATAAAGAGGTAGACTTTCAATCCTTAAATGTCTGGGGTGGTTTGCCCATGGTATTTGTATTTTGTTGCACAATTCTATTTTCTCCATGAACCATCTGTGTTTGTGTGTGTGCAGGCATGTGAATGTGTTTATTCATATGTAACCCTGTTGGTATGTTATGCAAGATACCACTGTCCAACTGAGGTTTTGTCGGTGCAAGTGCGAGGGCATGGCCAAATTCCTGCGTCTTAAGACTTATGTGAATCAGCGAAGCTTGGCAGGAACACATGTGGGCAAATGGACAGCAGTTGTAAAGATTGTCGAGATATTTCAAACAAAGTATCCATGATCTATGGTAAACTTGCAACTAAACCCCGAACTCAGAGAAGAAGGAAGAGGGCCAGCTTAAACCAGTGGCATGAGATGCCAAGGCTGGAGAGGAAAACCAATTCATTGGGTGCTTACAGGCATTGCTTATGATTTGCCTTCCATAGATGACTACTTTAAAATTTTACAAACACTGCCTTTGGGAATGGAGCAGTAATGCATTATGGGTGCACAAGTATGTAAAACATGGTACTTCTCTTACGGCTATTGCTTACATACTACGTACTATGTCACAGATGTCACTCCTTATACATACGTAGGATTTAATACAGTTAGTTCTTTAAGCCTTTAAGCCATGTATGTTTTTGTCATCTTAAGCTTAAACACACTATCAAACTGTAACTTGGGTGACATTAAAAATGTCTGTGACAGGGCTGTCAGCATACAATTAAAATGATTAAAGCCTACAACCACAGCTTCTATCCATGGCAGACAAACTCTGGTGAACCATTCCTCAGATCAGTGAAGAGTGGGGAATACAAAAACATATACTGTAAAACATATACAGTAAGCATAAATTCAATACTGTAGCTCCTCTAAACAGGATTGTAAACATAGTATAAATACCTGTGGCACTGTGTTATCAGTCACTGTGCTGAGACAGTAGGTGAAGTTCTAAGATACTACAATTGAACACTTATAGATGACATAATAACCCTTGTGCTATCCATGTGCCCTAATTCTTGAAAAACACCTGACCAAAATATATAAATATTTTTTTCAGTTTGAGATTTTTTCCTTGTTTTGAAAAGAATTTCGGGCACCTATGAAGATGCTATATTCATTAAACAGCCTGCAAATTATTATAGTGCGTTTGGTTTCTTAAAAATTTAATTAAATTTGAATTTTTTTCAGCACAGTCTTTTTTTAACTGATTCATTTACTGGTTTACTGGTTTAACTCCTGAAGACCGATAGGTGAGATATAGCGTACAGTACAAGTGGTCTTTGAAAATCAAGAGTTCTAGCTCTAAAACTGAAATACTGATGTTGGGATTGTAGAACCTATATAGCATGAATAGTGGTGCCACATGACATCTGCCTTGAAACTCCACTGTTTGAAATTTGCAAACCCTCGTAACTTTGTAGATGACGCTCATCATCCTGATCCCGTTTTGTTCAGGGCACAATAACAAAAGAAACATTAACATGTCAAAATATGTTTAAATATTCCATTGTACTCTGTACGATGATATTCATACCATATGGTACACATCCTCTAGAGTCTAGCGTGTGTCAAATGTTTTAGGTTAGGTTTTGATTGCTAGTTGGTGTCTTATTGCCTAGGACTTAAAATGGGTCTCTTGGGACACATGGGTCCCGATCTGGAAAAAAACATGGGGATTCTAGATTTCCTTCCTTAAATGTTTTAGTGATAAATTAATTACCCTTTTATAGCAAGGCTGCCAAAAGGTTATTGTGTCCATCCTTGGCACCAACAGCAAGATTTGAATTCCTGCTATAAGCTTTGAATAAGAGGGAGGCTGATATAACTAGCATGATATCTACAAACACTTCCAAAGTGTCACGTTCAAAGTTGAAATGCACAAACATATGTTCATATTTTAGTTTTCCTATTATACCATGTGAACTCAAACATCCCTCTGCTCTTGCTCACAGAAATCTCTGCTGTGAGCTCAGGGTGCCAGCAGGGTGGCTGTCTGACCTGCTCTGACTACAATGGCTGCCTGTCCTGCAGGCCACGCTTCTTCATGCATTTGGAGAGGATTGGGATGAAGCAGATCGGGGTGTGCATGACTTCCTGCCCTCCAGGCTTTTACGGCACACGCACCCCAGAAAGAAACACCTGCACAAGTAAGCCATAATGAGTAACAGCATAGTAGACTGGTAACAGAAAAGTTATGAAAATATTCCTTGCATGTTCCCAATATAGGTGATGAGTATGTAGATGTGGTACTAACAGCAAGACTTTGTAATGAATTGTCCTCTGATTCAGTATAATCCTCTCTCATAACAAACACACAGAAAACATCTCACACTTGTCTTAATTATGGCCTTTTAACACTGTGTTGTTTCACTGACATGTGACAAGTATAAACATAAGTCTTGTTGGCTCCAAGACATTGTCAAAAAGATATTTCCTCCCTCCATACACACTTCTTTACAAGTAGCGGTTTGTGGAATATGGCATTATGTGAAAGACTTGATACTTATTACATTAAATCATGTGTTGCTTTACTAAAATGTTATATCACAAGCCACCCTGTTAGACATCACTCTATCTGCAGTGGCCTATATTCCTGACTGTATTCCCAGTGAAACATGCACACGCAAACACACACTGACACCCTGTATATTTAACAAGCAGGACACAATCGATAACTTGTACGGTTTAAATAAACGTGGGCGGTGGGTCTATGTTTCTCTGTCAGAGTGCAGGTCGGAGTGTGACTCCTGCTTCAACAAGAACTTCTGCACACGCTGCCGAGCAGATTTCTACCTTCACCTGGGCAAGTGCCTGGAGAACTGCCCCGAGGGGCTGGTCCGCAGCGACATACAGAGAGAGTGTATTCCCAGTGAGTGATTAGAGTTCACATTTATCAGGGACAGGGATACAATGTGGAGTTTGCTCTTTATTTACCTCTGTTTACCTCGTGTTTACCCCACATTAACTATGCAGAATTTCCCAAATCATTCTGACTTTGTAAAACGCTGTCACATAAAACATGTTTATGAGCTAAATTTGCCACTGTAATCACGAATATCGCTTTTGTCTTTGCAGAATGCCCTGCAGACTGTGAGTCGTGTACGAACAGTGAGACATGTACACGGTGCCGGCCAGACCTGTACCAGCTCAGTGGAAGGTGCCACCATGTCTGTCCAGAGGACTACGAGCCCAATGACAAACTCATGGAGTGCACAGCACAAGGTCAGTTCAGTGTGCGTGTGTGGATGTGTCAAGAAAAAAATAACAGCCTGAGATGCCTGTCTTGTTGGTAGAGGCCCATGCCATAATGGCAAATAAGCTTTAAAAAAAGAGTAACCCCATTTCCAACTTAAAAACAAAACATAAAATTACTGATCACTGTGGTTTATCACCCTTACTTCTCTTTCTCAATTTCAAATCAGTTAACTGCGAGGTGGGTGAGTGGAGCGAGTGGAGCCCCTGCTCTCGGTCCGGTAGAACCTGTGGGTTCAAGCGGGGCCAGGAGACCCGCACACGGCAGGTCCTCCAGTACCCTTCACCCTTTGGCAACCCCTGCCCTGAGATCTCAGAGATCAAAGAGTGCCTGGTCAAAAGGAAGAAATGTCCAGGTAAGAAGAGCACAAAGAAAAAATAAATACTGTTACTGTAGAAAAGTTGTAGCGTGTTTGTGTTCCAGCTATGTGTCAGTTAAGTCCTGACTCCAGATCCTTGTGATCCAAAATTTAATGTAAAAAAACAGAATTTGTGAAATGGGCACATTCTAGACGTTGTAGTTGCTGCATTGTATTTGTGACACATGGCACGGTTTCTACTCTCTATGAATTCCAGACCTTGCTGCTTCAGTTTGTACAATCACAGCTAGTCGTTCTTCCGCTCAGGACTATGACTGTTTACTCAGAGGATTGTCATTGTGGTTAGAGTGAGGACAGTCGGGGGAACACACATGTGTGATGTTGCAATGGGTATGTTGTGTGTTTTCCCACGAGACCTCTTTGGATTTTTAAACAGTAAAACCGCTTTCTCTGCTCCCAGTAAACAGGGAATAGCGTGATCATTTCTAATGAAGAGAGTGAAAACTGCTTTCAGACGGGCTCGTCTCTGTATAAAATCCGATGCTGTGGAGCATTTACGATCGCTTTGTGTTATGCATGCACTGCGTGTGTGGTTACTGAGCTGCTTGGCAGCTAGGGCTGGTTGTTTTTTAGCCTGGGCTCTGTAGTGTTAAATGACAGATCGCAGACAGGGTAGGAGGCTGAGATCCAGCCCCCTGGGGCCTCACACTTACAGAACAAACAGTGTGTGTGTGTGTATGTGTGTGCATGTGCGTGTTTGTGTGCATGTGCGTGTGTGTGATGCAGCAGAAAAGCAGTTGACTCTGGAGCAGAAACAGCCAGCTCAACATCAACATCCTCCCCCTGGGAGGCACGCGGCGACCAGGGGATCAGTATTGGTTTATCCCCACAGCTGCCAATACACACACACACACACACACATGCAGACCAACACATGCACACATGCAAATCCAGATACAGATACACCATCTCCATTTCAAACAAGTCAGACAAAATGCACACTTGGGCACACCAAACACACACACGCACATACATACCATCTTTGTCTCACTAAAATAACTACACAGCCGTCGCTCATGGTGGTAATTTGTGAAGAGAGTCAACTGGGTTTGTAAGGCAGACTGTGAAATTTGCCCTCTGTCACCCCCGCTATTCCTCTCTTTCACTTTCTATGTGTTTCTCTCTACTGATCCATTCCCCCATCCTCATCCCTCCACAAACACACACTCCCTACCACACCAAAGAAAACATAGACCCCCATATAAGCTCCCTGTTGGCGCTCCCAGTCAGTCGGGTTGGGGCCGAGACTTTAGTGTGGAGTTGACGGCTCTGTTGATCTAGCCTGAGCCTGGTGGAAGGGGGGAGTGGTGGTACAGAGAGAAGGGAGGTGAATTGAAAGAAAGAAAGAACAAAAAGAGAAAGATGTGTGTAGTCTCACACACCACAGACCCTGTTTATCGACATTGCCCCCACTTGTGATTAGTGACAGTTGTTCCCTCTCCAAGAGCATCCTTGGTGAATGAGAGCTAATTATCTGCTTTGGTGTGTCCTCTCCTCACTGTTTACGTTCTGCACACGCTACGAGGTCAGTGGTCCGACCTCGGAGAGCCCCCAGTAATCCTCCAGCAGCCCTCAGACACTGATACATCCTCCTCCTTTTTCTTTCCTCCTCTTTTGCACTTTCAGCTTTTTACTTCTCCTCCCCCTATATCCTACCTCTTCTTCTCCATGCTAAATCGTTTTACTCCTCCACATGAGTCTACTAAGTCTTTGCTCATTTATCCTCTTTCGCCATCCTGTTAATCCTGTTGGTTCTACACATATTACTTACTACGTCCTATACTTTCCTCAACCCAAAACCTAATCCCGACAATCTCTGCATAACATACTCTAAGGATTTGACTAACACACTCTGTTGAAGTCTCATTTATGCACAGAATGAGGACTGTGTATTGTGACTCCCATTTACATCGATAGCACATTTGGAAAAGTTCTCTTAATGGCCATCATGAACAGGTGGAATGAATACAGCAACCAAAACCTGTTTCACTGTTCACATGGACATATAGCAATTGTTTGAAGACAGACTTGAAACTAGCCCTTTTGTCCAAAGTTCAGTCCATCTACCAGCACCTTTAAAGCTCCTTAAAGATCCGTAGACAAAAAAAACATGCCAAGTTGTTGTTTTATGGCTCCTTTCCACTGCTTATAACCTATATGCTAAGCTACAGTCCTCTGCCCTCTGTTGGCTCTAGTTTCGAATTTAATGCACAGATATTAGAATGGTGTCAATCTTGTCATATAACTCTTTGCAAGAATTTCCCAAAATGTCGAACTATTCCTTTAAGTGTGAGCCACCAGCTCTTACAGCCTCCAGTTCTACAGAACCATTGCAAAATTACAACTTACAGTTGGTCCTTATTAATTCTAAACAATGTTTTAAGCTATGACGTCAGAAAATTGTAGGAAACATGCTGACATATTCAGGCTTAGAGTCAGAAAAACTGGGCGCTGTTCCTCTGTTATCTACAGCTGGAGCCTGTGAATGTGCAGTCTCTTTTAAGTTAATGCTGGCTAATTTGTCCTTTGATGGACCTGCTGTTCACCTCTCTATCTGTGTAGCTGGACATCCTGCGCACCCTCTCCAAACTCCCACACAACACACACACACATACATAAAGACACTCACGCAGACCTATTACACACAGAGATACACACAGTTAAGCAAGCTTGCATCAACCACTCATTGAGGGGGGATTGATACACACACACACACACATACACTCTGACACATCCAGAACCCCCCCCCTCATGACATCCTGGCGGCCATGCGGCAGGCATTCCACTTGTGGGACAGCCCATAGCCTTTAATCCCAGCCTGGCTCCCGCCAAAAGCTCCCCGGACGACAGAACGCCTGCCACGGAGGATGTGCCACCATAAAACACACAGTGCTCCTCCAACCGCACACACACATGCGCACACACCTCCCTTTACCCTCAGTGTCCCTGCGCTCTCTCATTTGATCTCTGTCTGTTTCAACTTGTTCTTTAGTTCATTTAATACTCTATCTGGATTGCTATTCATCTCATCTACTACTCTTTTTCTCTTTCCATGTCTCTTTCACCAGCATGCTCACTCACTCATTGTGCCGACACGCAGACACAGCGTATAGTGTCCCACCCTGTAAAGCCCCTCTCTGTGCTCTCAGTACAGTTTACTGACTCCTGCCCTTTGTGAATGTGCTGCAACAGATTTCTAGAAGTTACATTGTAGCCACAGACAATTCAGCGGGTCCACACTAGTGGCAGTGTTTATACTGTGCAGGGAGGGATTTCAGGGGAGTAACACAGGATGAAAAGGATAACACATTTCTTTATACATGCTTCCTGGTAACTAGGATATATATGTCTATATATATATCCAACTAGAGTGCTGAGATCTGCCAATCTCCTCCTCCTGGATGTGTCCAGAAGCAGACTTAAAACCAGAGGCAATCGATCTTTGGTGTAGCTGCCTCTAACCTGTGGAACAACCTGCTGGTCTATATCAGAACCGCCGCCCCAACTCTCAAACAATTTAAATCACTGTTAAAAACACAATTTTTTTCTCTTAAATTTTCTTCAAGTTAAGTCAGTTATTATCCCTGGCGATTTTAATATCACTATAAATCATATACTGTATGTTCTAATGTTTTATTGCTGTACTTTTACTGTGTGATTACTGTTTTATTATTGTAGTTTTACCTTTAAAGCACATTGGTCAACCTCGGTTGTGCTATATAAATAAAATTGAATTGTGGCCCTAATTGTACGTGAAAGCCAAGAGAAGTTACAGACTAGGCCTTGACTAGATCCAGATTTACTATAATATGAAATGAATGTCAATATTTTTATTGTATTGGTCACAATAAATATTCAACAGCATATCTGGTCGTAGCGCAAATGACAAAATCTTAAGTTGAGCATGTAATGTATATCACATACTGTATACATGAGTGACAGGTTAAAGAATGACCACAGATATTTACAAGTGTTCTTTTATATACCAAATGCTCAATTTGGATACCTGCGTGCACTCACATGTAGTAGCCTACAGTGTGTACACTATGTACTTAACTTGCGTAGTGCATGAATTTTCACAGGGTAGTATTGTCTTACATCAGACACGGTCATTTTGCACTTCTATTACAACAAAACATTTGTTTGCTCACTTCATAATGAGTACATAATTATACTTATAGTGCACTGGTTGGGAGTGGTTTAAAAATTGTATCTTTGTTGTTTTATCCAACACATATAGTAAAAGCAACAACATGGTAAAACTTTGGATGGACAGAGCCAGGCTAGCAGTTTCCCCCTTATGAGAGTGGTACAGGACTTTTCATTTAACTCTTGTCAAGAAAGCAAATAAGTTTATGTCCCAAAGTGTCAAACTATACATCTAACGGATGTTGCATTATTTCCCTTTTAGAGCATTTAGAATAATTCAACTTCTACCAATAATCAACAATATTTTCACTTGAAAAACGTCATTCCCATATTTTGTTTGGTACAACTTTACAGAGGCTTTTAAATTTGAATAAAGCAGTAGTCCTCTGACCGCATTTCTTCAATACTCACTGACCTAGCATCCCACGTGTACATACTGTACAAATGTAATGTCCTAAAATCCATACTCATAAAATGATTCCAAGTGGAAGTGATCCAAAATAGTAATAGTTTAAATCATTTGACTGTGTTAGAAGTTTGTATTACAATTACTGAGCAATCTTAGTTTGTTCACTTTTAGATACATTTAAGTTGAAGCATGTGGATTCCCCAAAACATTCACCACATCACCAGCTGGAACTCTTATTCTGCAAGAAATGTAAAATATTCTTGGGAAGTGCTTTCACATTCTTACAGCATATTGTACAAGTCTCGGTCAAAACAGGACTAATCCATGATGTCCTCACAGCTCTCTTAAGAGCAGTTCCACTTTGAATTAAGGCAAGCGTGGAAGCTTTTCTTAATCTTTTACATTCAAATAAAGCTATATCAATGCAGGTCTGGTCCATAAAATGCCTTGAAGATTCTAACGTCGGCCAACCACTCATTAACTGCCAGTCTCAAACTCTTGATAATGACATTATTCATTAAAACTTGGCTTTTGGGAATGCACTTAATGTCCATTGAAAATGTTCCAAAACCTCCAAAAGGTGTCTTATTTGCGTACCATTACACACATGTCAACACAAAACTTACATATAAAGCCCATCAGAGACTGTTCAAACTAACCAAACGCAGGTTGGTTTGATAAACACTCTCTTAATCGTCTCAACATTGGCATGGATTAGGTTTCTCCTCTGGCTACGCAAAAGCATGAGGGCTACAGTATGACTAATCCACTGAACTTGTAAATAGTTGTAAATGGTGTCAGGGCAGAGAAAACAATGAGAGCGTAGGGGACTTCCTGTGTTTATAGGACAGGAGGCAGACCCCAAATGAGTCAGTGCACCAGATAACTCCATCTGTCCATCCATCCATCCATGCACCCACCTATCTATATTATATATTTTGATTATTTTTACTTGCTTTTTGCTGCAATTAAACTTCTGAGTTGTCCATATTGTGTTTATGCACATGTTGCTAGAAGAACAGTGGACAGGTAGAGAGCTTGGTGTCACTAGGCCCGAATGTGTGGGTCAGACATGGTCCCTAGTCCAGCCAGAGTCGTGGTTAGATTAATGAACAGACAGAAAGAGAGAGGATGAGCACAGGGGGGGCTAACAGGAGCGAGACAAGAGAGAGAGATCTCTTTCTCTCTCTCCCTGTGTCTGTGCCTACTTCAGCAGTTTCACAATCCCCGACTGGCCAGCCAACCAGCCAAGCAAGCCGTGCTGCTCCGTTCCACACACACATGAACAGCAGCAGTACAACAACAGGAAAGGGCCTCCTCTGCTTTCACTTGCAGGTCCTGTCTCCAACCTCCCTGGGGGTGGATCTTGTTATTATCATTAATAACTGTAGCTCGAGCAGAGATAAACCTTCAGCATTCCAAAACTCTTGGTTTTGTTTATGAGATGGTGTTGCAAGAACAGATAAATTGGGGGTTTATTTAAAGGTTTTCTATTTTGGACAAAGGTCTGCTCATCGCAGGGAGAGGACAGCTATGTGATTAAAGACTGGCATCTACTGGTGAATACCGAGCATTGCAATAACCAGTGTTGCGCTTTAAAGGAAAACTGCATCCTCTATTGTGTTTGCAGGAAGTTCACCCTCCCTCAACATGTCTTGCTAGTTTACTTAAAAGGATTGTTTGATATGTGGCTTTCATTACTTACAGGCTGATGCTATGAGGACTGTAAATCACAGGTCTCCCAGTAATCAGTGGTTTGTCAAACAAACATCAACAGAAGTAAACGCTTGAGCTAAAAGATTGCACCTTTGATATTTTGAGCCACAGCAAAACCACAATACTTTGTAAGAAATGACCTTAGTGAGGAACATGTGTGTTTGAGGTTCCCTAGTTGAATATTCATTGAGACATTAACCACACTGTATATGTTACGAGACATATACAGTAGGCAAATGCATAACAATCCGCACTATTTTACATGTAGAACTGCATTTCGGACATGTTTTATGGCTGTGTAAATTGCATTATCTGCACAAGAGTAAACATTTTTTAAACATTTATTGAAAATATTGATCAGTAGGATGAAAAAGATGCAAAATAAAACCTTTCTTAATTGAACACTACCTCCTGAAATGGAGGGGTTACCATGGTGAGCCTCATCCTCTCCCCTTCTTTCCTAATGTTTGTTATTTCATTTTCTTAAACTACAGGAGTGCACAGGAAGAGTGAGCGAAGAGAACGGAGGAATCGCAACAACCGGAAAGAAAAGGAGACCCAAGAGGGGCGACGAGAGAGGAAGAAAGAGAGAGAGAGAGACGCAGGTGAACGTGAAGACTCTGATAGCAGGAACAAAACGGAGCACAGGCACCGCCGAGGCCATGACACAGAACCAGTCTCCCCTCAAAGCGCCCTTGTACAGTAGCGCTCTGGACAGACAACATCTAGCACCTCCCCATCCTCCTCCTGTTATCCTCCCATTGATCCTTCTCCAAAACTTTCCCACCCCCACCCACTGTTCCCCCCCTCGACCCCTCTCTGCAGGGGTGTTGCTGCTACCTGTATGATTTGAATATAATTTTTATGCACAAGCGGGACAGGGCACATTCAGCCACAAGTCTTGGGCCACTATGGATTTTTAAAAGTTTTTTTTTTCTACCCTGTAGCCTCTACTCCTTCACTTTCATCACTGAGAGTGTCTCTATTAAAAAGTGCAGTGGAAACTGCTGAGACTGCTGTCGGGACTGAAGACGAAGTGAGAAATGTCTGTGACTGCGTGGAGGACTGGCAGACAGACAGACAGAGAGACAAAGACGTTATACTATGTGCTTGTTGATATGGTTATTTAATGGGGCCCTGGTACAACAATGCGCGTCTTGGTTTTTGAATGTAGATTTTGCAACATTATGTAGAACATTTGTTTATTATTGTTGTTCTTGTTCTTTAGATCTCTTTATTTTATTTGGTGCAGAATTTGTAAAGAAAAAACTAAAAGTGAGTATGCTATTGCCATCTTGTGACATCATCACTACCAATGACATGTCAGAGAATCTGCATGCTGTGAATCAAAAGGAGTCAAAAACTGAAAACCATTACCATTTGCTCCGTATGTCTTGGACAAAAGCTAGTTTTATCTAAATAAGTCATAAATCTATAATTGTTTTATTATTTTTGTGTAAATGGAATCTATGCTCTCAGTAATGCTCCTTGACTAGGATCCAAAAGCACCTGTATGTCAAATAAAACTATAATGGGTTTGTACCTGTGTCTGTTATCCGTTTTCTCCTCTCATCGCCATCTCGTGCAACATGTTCTAAGCGCTCTCAGAGCAAAAGGAAAGTGAAACTCAGTACAGTATGCAGTGACTCAAAGGTTGCCATGGGCTCATTTGGGTAAAAAAATAATAATAATAATTGTAGCAGTACTAGTGTCACACACTGTGATATCTGCACATTTGTTCTGGATACTGACATCCATCTCTTAGTGTTACTAAAGTCACAACAAATATTCTGTGGCAACTGAAAAACATATACTATGTAGTTAACAATAGTAGAATACTGGTGTTGGCCATGGTAGCGTGCAAGGTCTATCAATTTGTCCATTTCTTTTCTAATATAACCTACCAAATGTGTTCCTAAGCACATAGTGGATCAACATGAGGTTGGAGAAAAAAATAATAATAAAACAATCTAGCTACCTGCCACCTCATTATTTAAGTCAAAGTCCTCAATAGTTATTAGATTACTCCTGCTTACACTGTAAATAAGCAACTGACTACTCCCATCATTTAGCGCCAACTTCACAGCAAGATATTTATCTTCTAATTGAATTGATTCGTGTGTATAATTCATTTGAATCACTTTTCTATATTACATTTTGAACAACCCATTTCCAGACTATTTTAGTGCTTACAGAGTTTGTCAATGAACAAGATTTGGCATCAGAAACGAGGGATCTGCTTTCATCAAGAGTATCAGTGGCCCTGGTCACAGTTTCAGCTGTATGCTGCCAACTTAAATTATTTCTGTAAAACAAAACAAAGAAATAAAGAATAATTTCTTAAAGCGAAACTGTTTATTGGTGAAGTATTTTCCTCAGTGACATCTATTTTTATCAGTAGGCATGACAACAGTATTTCCTCTTCAGTCAGCAGAGAAATCCTCACTAATACAGACTGTATACATGAAAATATATGAAATTTTGTTTGTTTTGTTTAAATTTAACATTTGCAAAATATAGATAAGTCACAGTACAGTATGTACACAATTCATAGGTACAAGATAAAGCCATGTTTGAAAAGGTACGGGAGATGATACATAGTAAAGGAGGACCATGATTAAAACCAGGATTTTTGAATCAACATGACCCTACTTCTAAAACACAAAAGAGGAAACACTGTGACAGATCTTGAGATTTATTCAGAGGCCTTTTCAGTTAATAATTAATCACAGCTGTTTGTTTTAATCTAAATGAATGTACCCTGTTCACTTCATATTAGCTACAAAATCCTCGCCCTTCTTGATAGAAGCCTTAAGCTCATCAATGGCGTCAGCGACCAGCTTCTCCTCAAAGGCAGACAGCTTGCCCAGTCCAAGGTTCTTCTCAATGCCGTTCTTCCCCAGCAGAAGAGGCGTGGAGAAGTACTTGCACTCTGTCTCCTCAGACCTGACATAGGAGCACTCCACCACACCCTCCTTTCCATTCATGGCATCCAGGACGGAGAAGGTGAAGCGGGCACCAGCATAAGCCATGGAGAGGGTAGCAGATCCGGCTCCGGCCTTGGCCTTCACCACCTCTGTGCCGGCCTCCTGGATCCTGCCGGTCAGAGCAGACAGCTGGTCAGCAGGGAACTCTACCTTTGGTGTGCACTGGGAAATGAGGGGGATGATGGTCTTTCCAGCGTGACCTCCAATGACTGGCACATTAACACGAGCTGGGTCAAGGCCTTTGAGCTCTGCCACGAAGGCGTTTGCTCTGACAATGTCAAGGGTTGTGACACCAAACACTCTGTTGGGGTTGTACACTCCGTGCTTCTTCATGACCTCTGATGTAATGGGGATAGTGGAGTTGACAGGGTTAGCGATGATGCAGATCATAGCTTCGGGGCAGTTGCGGGCGCAGGCATCGGCCAAGGTGGCTACAATGGTGGCATTGGTGTTGAAGAGGTCATCACGGGTCATGCCAGGTTTTCTGGGCACACCGGCGGGGATGACCACGACGTCGCAGCCCTGAAGGGCAGCATCCAGCTGGTCGGGACCCATGTGGCCGGATACCTGGGCTCTTGTCTCGATGTGGCTCAGGTCTGCAGCCACCCCGGGGGTGTGGGCAATATCAAACAGGGAGAGGTGACTCACCAGGGGGCTATTCTTAAGTAGCAGAGAAAGCGGCTGGCCTATGCCGCCTGACGCTCCCAGTACCGCCACCTTGGCGTTGTTGTGCGAGGAGGTGGATAAGCTCCGGGCGAGGCTAACTGTAGGTCTCACGGCGCGGGAAAACATTTTGTTTCTGTTACTTCTCTTCTTACTTTAGTAAAAAAATAACAATACCTGAAGAGCCCCTCTCCTGTGTGACACCAACGTCCTCTAGCCACGAGCGAACAGGAAGACTGCAAACGGACATGCGTAGAGAATAAGTATCGTGGTCGTACGTCAAATTGCGTCAGCGCGTACTGCTACGTCATCCTCTTTATAACAGCGTCTTTTTTCGGAGGAAAACAAAGCCAGTCAACGCTGGAATTTGGTCAATTAGCATTGGAAATCAGTGCCGTGCCACGAATTGTAGGTGTGAATCAGACCAACACAGCTACATTTAACGGTACGTCCGCAGTCGTTGTATTGTCTCTGTTTTGAGGAAATTCCCCTTGCTCGATATTATATCGTGCTACTAAAATAAGCTAGCGCCGTCAAATGAACTCCGTCTATTTGCTGGAGTCAGACTGCTGCCATCAGCCTAGCCAGCGTTAGCTACAACAGGTCTTAATGTTGTGAGAGAAATCCCTCTGTACGGGTTGACTTGTTTTTCTACTTGTAACGTTAACGTCAATAACAAACGGATTTTTAGTAGCTGCTCTGTATGTAACATTAGCTAAAGTAGTTTGCTTTTAAAGTTAGGCTGTCACCAATTAGTGTGAATATTAAGCGTTAGCTAGATGTTGATTTTACTTGAGTAACGTTAACGTTAGCTGTGATCGTCTGTACACAAGGCCAGCCGGGTTACCACAGTTAGCTGACATAGTTCACAGCTTGTAGTCAGACAGTTAACAGAGCAGTCCTTTGTTCACAGACTTAAGTAATCGTTAATCCTAGGTTACATTTCAGTCATAGCTTTAGTTCACGTTCATGTTAGCTAACTAACTTGTAGCTAGTCCGTTTTAACGCCAGGGTTAATGCAACTTGTTTGTCACATACGGTTTGGTTGTCAAATAATGTTTACACAATCAATGGCTTTATATTGTTTATCACACGTGTACTTTCTGGACAGTCTGGAAACATACATTTTCACCGATTCCTCTTTTCCTTTTGGCAGTGGCAACTTTGAAGGTCCATCAGCTCTCCTAATGATACATCAGCATTAAGGGTACTTCCAGTGAGTATCAAATAGCCGGGTTGTCAGCCTCGTTAGAGGTTACAGGCGCATATAGATTATAGTATCATTCTGTATTTATTTATAATTCTTAGTTTGCCACCATCTCGGGACTGTTTGCTATTTATTGACAGTGACTTGCAGTTGAGAGTTGTAATCATGACACCAGCACTAAAATAAAAATGTACTTTCACTGCAAATTATTTATCTCAATAGAATTTTGATATGTTTAAACATCCATAATAATCTACTTCTAATTTCTCTCTTTAAAATGAATAGTACTGATTAAAGAAAAGATAATAATCCTAACATGCTCACTATAACCTTTTATTTACAACTGTCCCCTTTCCTCAGTACTTCCGAAGGATGGCTAGTTGTGGGGAGGTAGACCACTCTGTTAGCTCTCTTCCATCCAGTAAGAAAGGCAGCAACAGTGGTGGTGGAAGTGGGAACAGTGCAGAATCATCATGCTCTGGTTCCAGCAATTCATCCCCAGCCCTGTCTGTGCCGGAGTGTGCCATCTGTCTGCAGAGCTGCGTCCACCCAGTCCAACTGCCATGCCATCACGTCTTCTGTTTTCTGTGTGTGAAGGGAGCATCCTGGCAGAGCAAACGCTGCGCTCTCTGCAGACAGGAAGTACCGGATGACTTCCTGGAAAGGCCTACACTTCTCTCTCCAGAGGAGCTGAAAGCATCAGCAGGAGGTCGGGGTGGGGCATCAAGTGATCATGCCTGGTATTATGAGGGGCGTAATGGTTGGTGGCAGTATGACGAGCGAACCAGCCGCGAGCTGGAGGACGCTTTCTCCAAGGGCAAGAAAACAGCTGAAATGCTGATTGCTGGGTTTTTGTATGTAGCCGACTTGGAGAACATGGTGCAGTACAGGCGTAACGAGCACGGGCGTAGACGCAAGATGAAGAGGGACGTTTTGGATATCCCCAAGAAGGGAGTGGCAGGACTGCGTTTGGACACTGAAGGTGTTACTGGGGCCATTGGGGCAGCAGGTCGAGAAAACTCTGCTGATGGGGCCGATACCACAGTAGCAGGTGTACAGCAGGTTACAGGAAACCCCTCTGCTGTTATAGCCACTGCCAGACCTCCCATCGCTCTTGGTGGCCAGCCTGGCAGCAGCAACAGCAGCCCCACTCTGGAGGATGGTCTCTCCCAACTGCAGATCAGCCCCAGGCCCACACCTCATGAGCGGTCTGAGGCTGGGGAAGGAGAGGAAGAGGATGAGGAAGAGGAGGCCTCACCCTCCAGGTCCTCTGATCCTCACACTTCTGTGGACGAGTCTGGCTCTGGAGACTGGAGCGATGACGAGGAAGAGGAGGATGAAGAAGAAGAGGAGGGGGGAGATGCAGAGCGTGTGGAGCCCTGGGAGGATAGGCCACGGAGGCAAAGACTGAATCCAGAGGACAGAGCCCCTCCTGGCGCAGAGTCCGCCTCCCCCCCTTCCTCATCCAGTAGCAGTGGAAGGTCCAGAATGCCCGATGGCCAGTGTACAGTGACTGAAGTGTGAAGTCATCGTTGATACCATCATCACCAAATGGCTATGTTACATTTCATTAATTTATTCCTCACTGTATGCTATTGTTCACTCTGTCACGGATGGGATGTGGGTGGATTGCTTGGTACAAGAGTAATTAAGCATAACATACTTCATTGTTTTTAGGTAAACAACCAATTTTTTTCTCTAATTTGATCTTTTTTGGCTCCCAATAATCTGGATGTATCTGTTTGATTTGGTTTTGTCATTCTCATCCTGTGTATATACCCAGCCAGTACCCAAAGTAATGTTGGGTTTTGTTCTAGCACTGAGCGATCAAGTACTTAGACAGGAGGTACAGCTTGGTAAACAGCCAGATGGATACAGCATGTTGTTGTGAGCCATGAAATCTCATAATTGTCGAGCACATCATGTGTGGTAGGTGTAACAGACTTATTGTGGTGTTCAGCTCCCACCAGTCTGCTTACTTTATAGCCATTTGGTTGCAGGCATATGGAGTCTCCTCTTTCTAAATTATAGAACAGTGTGAGTTAAATGTGACTTGCCAACCCGCTTCTGCCAATCGTAGGTATCCTTGTGTTGAAAGAGGGTTTCTGGTAGTCTCAGCCAGCTCTGTGACGTTTGCAAGAGAAAGCATAGATGGGGATTTTACTCTGTGAAATGGAACTGTGTCTTTTAACATTATCATGAACGGCTGCAATCTAATCATCTCCACTTTAACTCTCTCAGCTAACATAGCACACAGACATGGGCTTCTTAGAGCTCAAGTCACCTGACACTCTTGCAAAGAATTTTTTTTAATCTTTAAATTCTGTTCCCACCCTACCTAGACGATTTCCTTACAACTGATTTAACCAATGGACCCTTTCCTTCACATTTCTGAAATGCAACTGTAAACTTTTGTCATTTCAGAGCAGATTGTGGTTTAAAGAAAATCTTCAGGTTGTTTATCCAGATAAAGAAAGGAAACCGAAGTACTAACTGACTGTCTTAAGCTATGTGCGCAATTAAATTTCAGACTTAATATGCTACAACATAGTATTGTAACTCCAGAACCTGCAGGATTATCTGGCTACCTACCTAACGTTTCTTAGACTTAATTTCAATTAACCTGCAGCTTTTTGAATGTCAAAAGTCTGTAGAGTTTACAAATCCTATTTTAAATGAATGTGCATGTACACAATAGAAGTACATATCAAACATATCTAAACCTTTCCAAGCTTTAAATAATTGGCATTTTAATGTGAAGTGTCAGTGTTTTCCTTGCCTTGGTAGCCTTATTAGTATTCTTATTGTCCCTGGCAAAAGTATTCTCAATTGGTATGTTTCTAAAGTTTTGTGATTTGCGCATGTTTGAAGAGAGAGTTATTTAAACACCACTGTTTGGCAGGATGTTGAGAATTCATGTTTTTGAGTTGGGTTTGAGTAAAAGTCTTTTAATTTGTTTGGGGTTTTTTTTGCATTTCTTACTGTTGTAAATCCTCTTATGTGTGATGACTGAGGCAGCAAGAGAGCAAGAACATACCATTGCTATTGGCCATTCTGCAGAGATTTCGAGTTATGTTATTTTTATATTTCTTACCTGCTTACATCATCAGCTCAGTCTTAGACTTTCAATTCTGAAGAATAAAGTTTGTGTAACAGTTTTCGCTTGGCAACTTTTTTGTTACACAGTTTGTAATTTAAAAATAAATTGACATTTCATCGCTCTAAATGGATAATATTTTGGTGCTCATCTCTGTTGGTGCATTCTCTTGTACTGTATGATGGGGTGCATGTAAGGGTATTTTTCTTTTAAATATATCTCCCTTGAGTGTTACATAAGTAGGACTATCAATGGGCCCATTGTAAGATTTCAGTCCTTCTTCACATTACTAACTAGAGATTTTTCAAAGTGGGGAAAAAATCACATTCTTCCCCTGAATATAGGAACTGAAATATTCAGTGCCTGTTACTCATATAACAAAGCATTCAAAATAAGACTTAATGACACATATACAAGAAAACTAGGGGAAAACCATTGTGGTAGCTATAAATACATGATCAAAAAGATTTGATAGTCTAACATTGCAACAAATACACTTGGGCGATGGGGCTAACTGATGCCTGAACATAAATACGTGTTTTGTTTTTTCCAAGGCATAAAATTGAAAGTACGAACATCAAGCAGTTATTTTTGTGTGCTGGATTCATAACTAAGTAACAAAAGAATATTGTTTTTTAATTATCTGATTTTGGATTCCCTGTTGAAAATTAAAATAATGAATGATACGACAAATTAAGATACAATTTATTATTACATAATGTCCACAGTATGCAACACAGCGTCTTCTGTTTCTGTCACTGGAGAGCATATAAACAAGTGTTTATGTACTGTATATCATAAAGAGGCCAACTGTTCCCCTCACTCACCTTGTAGATGTTTGGTATTCTGACCACATCAGCTATCAGCACTCCAGCTGGGGATCTGGCCAGGAAACACGACCTCTGGAAGGGGAACAGGGCATAAAGGCCTGGCATCCTCAGGGGCCTGTTCCGCTCAGGCCATTTCAGTCTGTGCTTTTGCAGTACCTCATTCTTGCACTAAAAAACAAGCTACAAATTGGTGCCAAACCTTACAGAGAAAAAAAAAAAGTATTTTAGCTGCTCAATTTGGCGACGTGCTTCAGCATCTATTAAGGTTCCACATGCATAGATGACAGCTGCTGCGTAATGCTCTTACATACAGCTAAGGATCTCCCAATAGAACAGAAACAGAGAGAGGATGGGGATGATCAAGGCCACAATGACACACTTTGAGCAGAGCAGAATCTGAACTACAACCTACACAACTGAGAAGTGAAGAGGAAAGAAGTGCAGCAGCATTACTCTCAATCATGCAGACATGCTGATGCCTCGTGCTTGTTGTACCTCATCAGTATCTGTCTGCTTCAGTTAGGCTCAGCCTGGCATGATCTAATCATTACCATAATCACATTTTCAGTGAACCTAGAGGAAAGACTGCTCATTTGTTTCACTGATGGGGACAGATGGGATTTATAAGATTAATGTGGTTCTTTAGGTCCTTGTTTCCATGCATACTGCAAACCTAAGACTGTAATACCCATGGAATCATACAGCATATTCACTTTTTTATTACAGTTACAGATCTAAAAAAAAAAAGCACAATCAGTTTACAGAGTATTAATGAAACAAGATCATTCCATGACATTGCAACACCACTGACGCATGATTTGTTGTAAACAGGAAGCTGCAGAGTTCATTTTCTAAAATATAACCCCAAAGGGACAGAGGAGCTTTTCTTTATGCCATTAATTCAGTTTATGCCGTTAATTTAGAGTTATGTTCACAATGTGTGATTGAAAAAAGCACCTTATCAGTGTCACTGCTCCTACTTGTGTGATAAGTAGGCATGATGTCACAAAGATACCAACCAAAATAAATTGCAGTCATTCAAGTATGTGATCTCTTATCAGTGTATTAGATACAATGAAGCAGCTGATTTATTGAAATGACAACGTTTGTAGTCCCAACTATCAAAGAATAAACCATTTATGTCTCTACACTGAAAATGTCCATATTGTAGACACAGCATTCAGCTTATTACATGAAAATACATATGAATGTCTTCATTCACAATATTACCTGGACGGGGTTTTCCAAAAATGTCTCGGTTGACCATCTTGGCTCATCGGAGAAGTTCTTAGGAAAGTGGACACAGACATTCATTTGTGTTTGGACTTGCTGGCCAAGGCCTGCAGGTTTGCCGGACCACCCCACACCGTGCCAAATACATCTTTCTCAGTCCTCAGAGCCTCTGACAGAGGGAGCTCTCTCCCTGACAACACTACCTTCTTCACAGCCTGGATCACCGGGGTAGGTCCTTTCGCGTAGTGACTAAGCCAGTTTTCAGCCCTCTGTAGCAGGGTCCCTGCACCCTCCTCTGCCTGGGAGACCTCCAGGACTCCATCTGCCAGTCCAATCTGCAGGCCAAGTTCGGGGTCCACTTTAAGCGCACCACCAAGCAGCTTCAGCGCATTCTGGCTTCCAACAATGTGGACAAGTCGCGCGGCGCCTCCCCAGCCCGGGACCAGGCCCATGTGTTTATGGACAAACTGGATCACACTGCCAGGTGCCATTAACCTGTGAGGGAGAGAGATGACGGCTGCAAGCTAGATTATCGGCAAACTTTAAAATGGAACGCGATGGTTTAAAGGAGATCCTAAGGTGTTTTTTTTTTTGTATTCGCTTTACCTGAAATCGCAGGCAGTGGTGAGCTCTGCACCTCCTCCCAGCGCTCTCCCCTCCACCAGAGCAACAGAGATCAGAGGCAGCCTGCACTGACAAAACCAGTCTGTCACCATACTGTAGTGCACATTACATAACTAAACTCCAGCGTCTTTAAGCTCATACTGGTTTCTCCTTCTTTACTCTGCATTGATATTTACTAGAGGAATAGAGGAGGAAATGAGAGCCTTTACCTGAGTAGTCTTGTAAGAGCATTCTGCATGAACATACACATCTTCATGCCATCCTACAAGGCAAAAGAAATCTCATTTAGAGCTCTTCGGGCAAGAGACACTGAGAAAATTTAAAGCCACAGCAAAGAGTTACTGTAATGAATTTCTCTGCTTTGCTACCTGTGGGTTAGATATCGCCCTGACAGCGTTCAGGTCTGATCCAGAGCAGAAAGTTCCAGCAGCACCTTGAACAATGAGGCCTTTACCGTCCGTCCAGCTCTCCAGCTGGCTCACCCTCTCCTCCAGGTCCACCATCATGCTGCCTGGGAGAAATTAAAATCCCAAAACTATCAACCTGGCTAACTTGTTTATGTTTGCTTATAAGTGATTATATGCTAATGAGTTTTATCCTGAGGAATACCAAATCTGCACTAGTCAATATGCAAATACAAAGAGATAAATGTACAGTCACCTTACCAGAGAAGGCATTCATGCGAGAGGAGTTGTTGATGGTCAGCACAGCGATGCCAGACTCCTGTTTGAGCAGGTCAACGGAGCCTCCAGGAAAGGCCTGCAGCTTCTCTCTGATCTCCTCCTGGTTGAAGCCATGGATGCTGGAGTACACGCAGCCACTGCTCTGTCTCTGCAGCAGCCTAGGAGAAACAACATGTATGCAGTTTATTAAAATCCAATCAATTACATTCAATCAGGATACAGATCAATAAGAGAGGAACTGCTGAACCCTTCATTTGACTGCTGCAACACTATACATACAGTTAAAATACATTACCAGTAGATTGAACAAGTAGGTTTTGACAGCATATGAATGTCCTCTGCCTTTTCACACTGTTGTTCTTTACATGATCCGATGCTTGCTTTAATCTAAATGATAAGTTAACTCAAATTAAACTGAATATGTATATTTGAAATTGTAGTATAAAGAAATAAGTAATGCAAAACTGCCTCATGGAAATCAGACACGTGCTGCTCAGGACTGAAAGTGAATGCTTGCACTGGTACACAGGAGGACAATGAATGCTTTTAATACACTCCCTTACCTCTCTGTAAATCAGCCTAAAGGAGGTATGGTATGATTTTGAGTCAGAGATGTTATTACTTACAGAGATTAGCCTTTCACAAATCTCAGCACCTCAGAAATGCATTTTGATTGTTAAGACTATGTTTGTGATTTGTGAATGGATGATGTGGGTTCCACACAATAGACTTACTGTCACCAGAATGGTGCTAAACAAATGTCGGCTGGACTCCCTTACCTGGCCCAGGCTCCACAGCTGCCGCTGCTACTCAAGAGTTGTCGCCTCACTGCACACAGTACCATCCTGCAGCAGTATGGAGATGGAGAAATATGGGAGGAAATTAAATAATTTTACATTTACCTTCATTGCGAGAAATTGCATCAGACATATTACTGTATTAAAAAAGGAGTTGGGCACAAATAAAGGAGGTATAAATTAAGGAAGCATTGCCAAGATACCCTGCTAGCTGAGTAAGAGCAGCAGCTACCGTTTACAAGCATGTTGGCACAATAAAAATGATCAGAATCAAATCAATTACTATGACCTTTGAAAGAATTGGGACTACATTAACTATGGCTCTGTTCTGTGTGTCCCATGAGAGTGTGACA
Source organism: Lepomis gibbosus (assembly GCA_029875015.1). NCBI lineage: Eukaryota > Metazoa > Chordata > Actinopteri > Centrarchiformes > Centrarchidae > Lepomis > Lepomis gibbosus. Next base: position 497 of record JAPMOB010213765.1, on the reverse strand, counting down.
TTGAGCTGACGTTCACAATACCAGGACTTTGAAACTGAAACAGCTAAATGCTAAATCAGCCATCACTTTATTTTTCAGACCTGTGTTTCCCGCACTTTGACATGTAAAAATGTGTCTGTGGAAAAGGTCTATTGAAATACATATACACACATATGTATATACATATACAAAGTATCTACATCAATAAACAACAGAGCACCTATTTTATGCTTGTGACACAATCCGTATCTTTTTCCTGCATGATTGGCTGATCTTCAAATCTTTAAATATAGATTTCTTCTCTTTCAGATATCCAGTTAGGAGGAATCTTTAGGATTAAGGATATTACGTTACTTTTCTTAACAATATCATCATCATAACAAAACAATCCAAACATAAATGTAGTTTCGCTTGGATTTTCTTTTTCTTTTCAACTATATCTATTTTGTTCTTACTTCGATAAGTAACTGATGGTTTAAGGTACCCTACATACATATACATTATATATATATATATAT